>WNWK01047608.1:0-13862 GCA_009830355.1 Cherax destructor | reverse complement strand
CTCTTCCTCATTACCTATCTAGCTCACCTTTCTTTCAGTAGTTGCTTATACTTCACTAACATTCCTCTTCTTTAGTCCATTTACTTTCATCTCTCTTTTACCCACTGTGATCAACAGCCTGATTGGTCAGACACTAGGGTACAATTATTGAACAGAGGATTGAGCCTCTACCACTCATGCTAAAGGGCTTGTGTGGGTTTAATGCTTCCTCAAATAAATAAATAGAACATATTATTCTCTTTGCATTCTGTTTGCTTCTTACCCATTGCAGTACCTACCATTAAATAATTATCTGACATAATAGCTCTTCTAAAAAACATGCACTTCCATAAATCTACTTATCAACTATTTAACCAACATGCATAATCTAGCAAAGTGCTGACACTAAAGTAACTTATTCATGGCAGCAAGATGATATGCCAAAAAGTCTCTTAAAATCTGCTTTGTTGTCATCCACTGCTCATCCTCCTGTTCTCTTTTCTGCATTTTTTTTATTCCCACATTTTTGTCAAATGCTGCAATTCTTGTGTTTTACCAATAATTTCACATAGTGTTATCCTTCTTAACACTATATTCATGTCTGCAGAAACCTTCAGTGAACTTATGTCATTATATTGTTTTATACGTAATTGTTTTACATGATGGTAGGATTGCTGATGTCTTTTTTTATCTAATAAACACACGGGATGCCAGGTATATCTTGCTACTTCTACTTACACTTAGGTCACACTACACATGCATGCACAAGCATATATATACACATGCCCCTCTGGGTTTTCTTTTATCTTTTTATTAGTTCTTGTTCTTCTTTATTTCCGCTTATCTCCATGGGAAAGTGGAACAAAATTCTTCCTCTGTAAGCCATCCGACTAAAATGCCGGGAGCAAGGGACTAATAACCCCTTCTCCTGTATACATTACTATAGTTAAAGGGAGAAACTTTCATTTTCCTTTTGTGCCACCCTGCTTTGGTGGGATACGGCTGATGCGTTGAAATAAAGAAGAATATACAGTGGACCCTCGGTTAACGAATACCCCGGAAATCGTACAATTATGTAAGTATAATATTGTAAGTGCATGTGGAAGTGTATTTTTGGGGGTCTGAAATAGACTAACCTATGGGACATTATTTCTTAAGGACGTAAATTCGTTCGGTAATGACACTTGAGCAGGTTTCTGGGATGAAGTTTTTTTCGTTAACCGAGGGTCCACTGTATATATACATACCTATCTGGGTTGTGATTGGTTTGGAGGGTTTTTATACCCTTGCAACCCAGCTTGACACCATATTTTCTTACCGACTGTTGCTGCTAGCAGCCTATAGGTCTACATAACCATCACAACTTGGCTGATTGTGATTTGTGATACTTGACTGATTAGGCACTCACATCAGGCACTACAGTGTACTACACAGATGCCATCTAAACTGAGACTTCTTTCATTATAAAACCACCTGCCAACTTAATAAAAATTTAGTAATTTTATTTGCAAACAGCAATAAATTTTCTCTTAAAGTGCAGCTTGTGTATGGCAATGGAGACCATCTAAAGGACTCACTGAGGGGCCCCTTATTATGTATTGTAATTTCATAGACTAGTATCATTCACCCTTTAATAAAAAAATTTTTAACACTGGCCATCTTCTATTGAGGTATGGTGACCCGAAAAAGAAACACTTTCACCATCATTCACATTATCGCTGCCTTGCCAGAGGAGTGCAGGTACGATAATTGTTTTTAATTATGAATTATCTTGTAACTTGTCAGCAAAAATTTAAAGTTTCTAATAATACCACTCCACCACACATCTATTCTCTCATGTCTAGGCCAAAATAGACTGCTCATACTATTTTTGAGGTCGCTGTTGTTAAGACATAGATCTGCATAAGTGACGCTGGCCTCAGTAACACAGATCTATGCAAAAGACAGTGAAAGGGTTAAAAACAAAAACCTGTAGATTTTAAGACTAGATTAAGTTTTGCCTGAAATGCTGTGCATCCTATTTGCCTTCAGATTATTGTACGTTTTTTATATGTACAATACAGTAATTTTGAAATAAAAGCTGAATTGTAACTGTTCACAGGTCTTCTCACCCTACTGCCAATAGCATTTAAATTAACCTTTGCATTGAATATTTGAAAACTCGTTTTCCCAGGATTGTAAAGGTCTCTATGATGTATCAAGTTAATAAGAGTGAAAGCAGATATAGCTGAAATTACAGCATAATAATTCTTGTTTACACTCACTTTGTGTTGGTCTCAGCATCAATTCAAGACTTACAGCATGTTATTAAAGGACTTCAGCAGTCATTATTGGAGGAACCCTGTTGGGGATTGAACACTAAATAGATAATAGTTTAAAAGTACAGTATTATATCCATTATCATTATTATTATTGTATTTTATTAAATTCAGCAAGGGCAGCACTAAACATGTAGGAACCTATTAAATACGGAGGCAGTCGGGTTCAGTTCAAGGAAAGGTGGGGTCAGAGCCAATTCCTGATATCAAGAGCCCCTCACCAGTTTCAAGGAACCTCTTGATGAGCTTAATGTATGTAGTAGGTTGATCATATTATATTGGATAATCTGACCAACAGTGTGTCCGGTGAAGATATTTGCTAATTTTATGCTACTGAAGTCATAAAATTACATGAATATTTCTTCTAAACTAAATCAAGGGTGAAGAGCGAACAAAGTAGCATGAAAGGAATACAAGCAGAAATAAACACTAATACAAGTGCCAGGATATATGGCAGTGTCAGCAGCAGCAGCTTCAACAGAAATAGCAGTGATATTTACAGAGCACTTTGATCATGTAGGTCACTTAGCACGCAGACAAAATTATATGCAACATCCACACACTAAAAACATGGATAAAATTAACAAACAATAAAAGCAAAGGATGTAAACACAATGCAATTAAATCAAAATGATCAATTAAGAATCACATTAAATTGTCAAATTATTTGCAGAGTAGGCAAATAATGCAATAAAATGAACATTTGTGAAAAGCAAGAATATTATTCTGAAAGGCTGTCAGAGTCTTTAACCCTTTCAGGGTTTTGGCTGTACTAGTACGGCTTACGCGCCAGGGTTTTCGTCGTACTAGTACGCCTAAATTCTAGCGCCCTCAAATCAAGTGGAAACAGGCTGGTAGGCCTAGATATGAGAGAATGGGTCTGTGCGGTCAGTGTGCGCAGTATAACAAAAATCCTGTACCACACACTGCATAATGAGGAAAAATAAACTGACCGTATTTTTTATTTAAAACAACGACTTTGCAGTCTATTTTCGTATAGTATTTATGCTTGTATACTCGTTTTCTTAGTCTCATTTGATAGAATGGATGATATATTACAGAAATAGAGATAATTTTGACTGGTTTCACGATGACAAGTATCTTGAAACTGAGCGCAAAGTAGCGAAAATGTTAGATTTTTGCCGATGTTCAAGAGTAAACAAATCACGCCATGCGTCCAATACACATCAACTGGGTAGTCTAATATTCTTGCACAAGTGCGCTGATATTATTTATACCATTTTTACAATGATGCAGTTGTATACATAACAGTAAATCTTCTATTTTTTGTGAGAATAAAAATTCAAAATGGAAAGCAAAAGTAATGTAAGAGGGGACTGGAGACATGACTAATGAACAGATAAAATGTTATTTGAGTGCCAGGAATGTCTGTCTTGTTTATTCTGGACCCTATTTTGAAATTGGCATCTTTTGAAATTTGTGTGAAATTGGCCAAATTGCCAATTTCTGACCACCTTATTGGGTAGTTGAAATCCGTAAATTGGCGGTTTCTTATACTCAATTGATAGAACAAATGGAATTCTAGTGAAATAGCTATAATTTTAGTAGACTGAAACATAGGAATTTGCCGAAAATAGGGCTCAAAGTGGGCAAAATCGCCGATGCATAAATGTCATCGATACCGCTAACTTCACAAGAGCATAATTCCGTTAGTTTTCCATCAAATTTCATAATTTTGGTGGCGTTATGATTGGAAAAAAATTCTCTATCATTTCATAAGAAAAAATATTTTTTTTTTTTCCGAAAAATTTGTGACCCTGAGAACGAGTTTGGGAGAGGGCCTCGCGACCCTGAAAGGGTTAAATGCTATCATGGTCCAGTATTAGGCATCTCTTGATCAGTGTGAGTAAGCAGTGTCCACTTTTATGCAAGTGAAAGTGGATATCTTAAGTTGCTGTTTATTGTTGGTGTAACTCTTAATGTAACTCCACCCAGATATCTGACTATCCTTTTTGGGGAAAAGCTGTAAACAAAACTATGATTGAATAATTATTATAATCAAATAAAGCCCTAAACTTATAAGGGTCATGCAGCGCTGCAGGGCAGAAAATAGTGCTGGGGCTATAAACAGCTAGATGGAGAGGGGATCAGAGGTGAGGGGAGAAAAGGGCTGGATGGGACATTAGGAGATGTGTGTAAAAGTTCATATAGTAAAGCAGTTGCTGACAAGTCAAAAAGTGATCGTAAGTCAAAGGCAGGCCCGTCTGCAAGAAGGGAAGATAAGTTAAGAACTGTTGAGCAGCAGTCTCGGTGGAGGTAAATCCTGCAAGCTCGCTGGTAAACCAGGCAATCCACAAGAAAGTGAAGAACCGAAATAGGGACCCAACAAACCTCAGAGGGATAGGGAGTTGTTCCATGAGATACCCATGGGTAAGGCGAGTATAGCCAATGCAGAGACAGGAGAGCGCAGTCTCCCGAGTATGGCAACAGTGGTAAGAAGATGACCACAAACCCAAAAGCGGTTTAATAGAGTGCAATTTGTTATGGTGCATGTTCGATCACCGTTGCCAGTGGCCGCAAAGACGGGTAGAGATGACAATAAAATAATCCTTGAACGGAATACCTTTATAGGAAACCGGAAGATCACGCACCGCCAACCGCACAGCAGCCTCCGCCTGTTCATTGCCCCACACATCGTATCCAGGGACCCAACAGAAAATGACATCTTTGTTTTTGCTAGCTACACAGCACAACCAAAGTTGAATACAAAGAATCAATGGTTGAGGGGAATCAAATTGTTTAATAGCCTGTAAAGCATTGAGGGAATCCGAAATGATCACAAACACCGAAGGAGACATAGTACATGTAATATGGAGAAGCGCTATGAAGATGCATACAATTCGGCAGTAAAAATACTAGCAGAGTCTAACAAATGACCCCGGACAACATCGTCAGGGAACACTCTGCGAACCCAACACCGTCAGAAGATTTAGAAGCAACTGTACAAACAGCAATGGCACGAGCATGTGACCGGAAGTGATCAAGAAAAAGAGAGCGAGAAGCAGCCATAGGTAGGAGAGCTTTGGCGCACAGCAGTAGGGGAGAACAGACACGAACTATCGGAACCTCCCAAGGGAGGAGGGAAAAGGCAGACGCTACATGAACATACAAAGGAGACAACTGGAGAGAAGACCGGAGAGAGTGAAGATGTAGAGAAAACGGACGGAGTAAGCAGGGGCACCAAACAAATAACAAGCTTCTACTAACATCTGAGACCAACCTATACATAGAAGGAACCCGAAGGTCATGAGCGCGGACAATGTAACGAAGGCAAAGAGCATCACGACAATCGGCTAAGGAATTAACATTCGCCTCAGCATAGAGGCTTTCAACAGGAGATGAACGAAAGGCACCAAGGCATAAACAGACCCTGATGATGAAGGGGATCTAACTTAGAAAGAGTTGCAGGAGAAGCCACAGAATAGACTTGGTCACCATAATCCAGCTTTGACAAAACTAGGGCGGAATGCAAACGAAGGAGAGTCTGGCGATCTGCTCCCCATGAACAATGCACAAGAATTTTAAGGAGGTTGAACTGACCATGGCAAGCTGCCTTCAAAGAGGAAATGTGAGGTTTCCATGTCAACCAGCGATCGAATAGAAGGCCGAGAAACATGACCTGATTGAATCATTATACTATATACAATATTATATTCATGGAAAGCACAAAAATTATAAATTTACTGTAATTTAAGATTACATATACAGTGGACCCTTGGTTTTCATTCACCTCCAAACTCAAACAATTATGTAAGTGTATTTTCGTAAGTGCTTTTGTAAGTGTATTTTTGGGGGTCTGAAATGACTAATCTAATTTACATTTGTCCTTATGGGAACAAATTCGTTTGGTAATGGCACTCAAACAGCATTCTGGAAAGAATTTTCAACAAAAACCGAGGGTCCACTGTATACAGTCAACCCTCTGTTTTCGTGCATAATCCGTTCCCGAGGGATGCACTAAAACTGAAACACATGAAAACTGAAACCATTTTCCCCATAAGAAATAATGGAAATTCAATTAATCCGTTCCAGAAACCTAGAAGTTTGAAAAAAATAAATTTTGGGGGCTTTAAAGATAGATTTACATGCACAAATGAATGAACTGAATGTGACACTTACCTTTATTGAAGACTGATGTTGCTGGATGGAAGAGAGGGAGGAGGGAAGAGGGAAGAGAGGCTATTGTTTGGAAAGGGAATCCCCTTTCCATAAGGAATTTAGGTACCAAGTCCTTATCCGGGGTCACTTCCCTGCATGCCTGCTACACTCCTTCCCTGCATACATGCTACACTCCCTGCATGCCTGCTATACTCCCTGCATGCCTGCTACACTCTTAAATTCCATCATGTTTCTCACTTTCTTTACCAAAGGACTGGCACTAGGAGCTTTCTTTGGGCCCATGGTAGCTTATTTAGTAGTTACACACAATAATCAAGGGTCAAAAACAATGCATTGTTAATAAATGTTTTGTATGAACTCCTGGGATGATGTTCACTCGAGCATAAACAATGCTACACTGCGTGACAATGTGCGTGGGTGGCGGTCTAGCGGGCTTTGTATGTGCGGGGCACTGGTGGACATGTCCCATACCAAGCATGAAAACGGAGGTAAAATTTCCCCGAAAAAATGCACGAAAACTGAAACACACGAAAACGGAGGGTTGACTGTATAGTCATTTCCTCTCTTTCACTGTAGTACAACTCTGGCCACAATTTTGGCAGTTGCAGTAAATACAGGACCAGATATACTCCAGGTAAGACAAAATCTTAAGGAAAATCACAGTTTACTCAATTACTATGCCAGATATGTTTTACAGATTAATTTTAATTAATCTGTAAGAGTATTAACGCTTTGACTGTCGCAACCCCAAATCCTGAAGTGTCTCCTGGTGTCACAAAATATTCGAAAAATAAAATTATTTTTTCTTATGAAACGATAGAGAATCTTTTCCCGATGGTAATGACACCAAAATTATTATTATAATCAAATAGAAGCGCTAAACCACAGGGGTTATACAGCGCTGCAGGTTATTGTAGGATGCAGGGAGTGTGTGTTGTAAGAGGGAGATGGATGATTAGTAGGGTATGGAGTGCAGCATGACGGTGGATAGTGCAGGGATAGAGGGTAGCAAGAGATCGAGGTAGAAGGGAATGACACCAAAAGTACGAAATTTACTGGAAAACTTATGGAATTACGCTCTCGCAAAGTTAGTGATCTCGGCGATATATACGCATCGGCGATTTTGCCAACTTTGAGCCCTATTTTCAGCCAATTCCATTGTTCCAGTCGATCAAACTCATAGCTATTTCTTTAGAACTCCATTTGTTCTATCGATTGAGTACAAGAAACCGCCAATTTACTGATTTCAACTACCCAATAAAGTGGTCAGAAATTGGCAATTTGGCCAATTTCATGCAAAATAAAAAAGATGTCAATTTCAAAATAGGGTCCAGAATAAACAATGCAGACATTTCTGGCACTAAAATAAGATTTTCTCTGTTCATTAGTCACGTCTTTAGGCCCCTCTTATATTACTCTTGCTTTCTATTTTGATTTTTTATTCACACAAAAAATTGAAGATTTACTGTTATGCAGACTACTGCATAATTGTAAAAATGGTATAAATAATATCAGTGCACTTGTGAAAGAATATTAGACTCACCAGTTGATGTGTATTGGACGCGTGGCGTGATTTGTTTACTCTTGAACATTGGCAAAAATCTAGCTCAATTTCAAGGTCGTTTTCATCATGAAACTAATCAAAATCATCTCTATTTCTGTAATATGTTTTCCATTCTATCAAATGAGACCATGAAAGAGAATACAACCATAAATACTATACGAAAATACACCTCAAAGTCAGGGTTTTAATCCAAAAACACGATCGGAGTTCTTTTTTTATTATGCACTGCGTGCTGTAGGATTTTTTTTATACAGCGCACACTGACCACACAGACCCATTCTCTCACATGTGGGCCTACCAGCTTTCTCCCGCTTGATTTGAAGCCGCTAGAATTTTTTAGTATATATACGTCCGAAACACTGGCTCGTAAGACGTATACATACAACCGAAACAGTCAAAGGGTTAATGGGGCAATGAAAACAAGGGATTTAATATGCATTATAGTGGCCACCATGTAAGCGCATCACCGCCCATCAACGTTTGCCATTTAGCAGTCCACAATGTTTCGGTTTTACCTGATGGTGCACACACAAAGCTCTCTATGCCAGTACTCATGCTTATCACATTGTGGATTCTGGCGATGTTCTAGTGTACATCATAGTGAGTGACAAAGGAGAATCTGCTCCCATGAGAAAGCGATGAAATTCATTAAGAAAGTGGAGTAATTTATTAGACATGATGGTTAAAGGTGAGAGTACCTCTGCTGTTGACTGGTAATTTTTTGTTAAAAAAAAAAATCTATAGTGCATTTCATAAAGCCAGTATTGTACCTCAGACATCTCAGCCCGAACCTGAGAGATGGATGATTGTACAGAGAATTCATCTGGCTGACTTCCCATGTAGTCATCACCACCAGTCATCAATCATCAATAAAGGTAAGTGATTTTTTTATTACAGTACAGTACTTTATATTATTTTTTATTAATGTACATGCAAAATATAAACTACGAAAAATTTCAATAATTCGAGCATGCAAAATTTACTATTATTCACAAATTCAGAATTAACGAAGCCTCCAGAAACCTACTCTACTTTACATAAAAAAAAATTGTACATTTATAATTGTACACTAAGTTTGAAACAAATAGGTTTCAAAAATTAATTTTCATATTAGAACATTTAAAATTATTACATTACTATTCAACATACCCCTAACAATTGTTCTTAGAAATACTGATGGCTTCATTAACTATAGGGGTTTTAAAAATTATGTACAGTACTAAATTTTATATCAGGAGAAAGTATTAATACATCATTATCAAAAATAAATTACTAAATTTATACTGCCACTGCTGGGATAATGAAGATTATTTGAGAGGCTTTATTTTTATTTCACATGCCTAGATAAAAAAAAAGTTAGTTCATTATCACAAAACACTTAAGCTTGTGACTAGGAAACAAAAATGTCAACAATGTATATTAAAAAACATTGCATAAAGAAAATATATTTCACTTTGCTCATTTTGCTTCAAATATATCGCGCTTTGCACGGACGGTACCCTCTGTTATGTAAACTTTTGGTCTGTCTTTGACCCGAAATGTATCACGCCGCTCAGCCCGTGAACAAGGCTGTCGGCAGGACTTTGGTGTTGCACAATCTTTGGTGCTATATGACTTATTGCCAGCATTTGAGTTGCTAGTAGTATGATGAACAGGACATGGAGGGCTTGTTACACTGATCAATCTATGACCAGCATGTAGAGCACTAAATTTGTGTGTTAACAGGGGTACCAGACACCCCTGCCTTACTCGAGAAGATGTGCGTCTAGGAGCCTCAGATCCTGAGCCAGACCCAACATTTCTCTCGAAGAAATCTACTATTTGGCGGATATCAGTATCCACCTCGTAATCTGACAAACGGCTACCAGGCATAACATCCTCACTCTCGCATAAAGAAGAGAGATCACAAGAGTTTTGAGGGTCATGGCAGCAACCCAGACTAGATAGGTCTTCTGAGCTATCAGTGACAACAGATGATGATCTTTGCACAAAACACTGATGCCCAGGATCATCATCTTCTGTAGACATTAAAGAAGCAGTACTCAGTTCTGAAAAAGACAGGCAAAGTTCTGGAGTACCGACTCTTTCAACATCACCAACACTGAAAAACCCACTCTCTCCTGAGCCTCGGCGACGAACCGGTCCTCCAAGGTGATTATTTTGTAATACTGTATTTCCTCCTTCACCCCCACTTCCTGGATCTGAACGTGGGATGCTACTGGCTGATCCTTCATCGTCTGCTTGCCCTGAAGGCCTACACAAGTCTTGGTGCCACACCAATGGGTCAACATCAACACTAGATACTGTAGTCAACTTACACTTGCAATCTGTCACATCTCTCTCAATAGTTTTTGACTTTTTTGCACTGTGCACACACTGGCAATGTTTTCTATTATTGTCAACTTGAGATGAGAATTGTCTATTGTTCACATGGCACTGACAATGAGCAGGAGATGCATGAGGACACAAGCAAGAATCTGATGTGTGAATATGCTTATTGGATTCTAAGCTCGGCGAGTGTACTAGAAGATCAGGATAATCTGGTAGAGAAAGACAATAACGGCCACCTTCTTGCAGAGCCAACTGTGACCGGGCAGGTAATTTTAGCTGCGCAAAAGGATTGACTGTGCCAGTAGATGGCTGGAAGTAAGGGTCAGCTGCACTCATTTTCTCAACAATTTCCTGAGGTGTAACAGCAGTTGAACCGGCCAATGTGGTGACTGGATGAGCTGCTGCTGGAACACTTGGCACACAAAATGTCTCACCCATTTGATTGCGCAAGAGTTTAAAGGTATCATCTGACAACGATCGACGATGACAAACTGGTGATAGGGAGAAAATGTCATTAATAAAATATTTTTAACTGCTATATTAAAGGCTTAAGAATATCATTAATATTGTACAATTAATTAAAATTTACAAGATCATAATGTAGTCATTTCTTAATCTATTATCATGAGACATAATAATTACATATCCTTGACTGTAGCAGTTAATTAATGCTCTCTCCAAACTATATATGCGATCTGATCTCAATCTCTATAATAATCAATTCACTCTAGACCAAGACTGCAAATATTATGCAGTTAACCAAACAAAAACTATCTTCAGCAACACCAAGAACATCTCAGTATTTAACTACAATGCCAGATCCCTATGTAAATACTATAATGACATCAATGCACTCCTAGAGGCATTAAATGCACACCTAACATTCATTATTCTTACAGAAACTTAACCAAAACACAATATTATAGACACTTAAAACTCACCTGGGTACACAGCCATACATAACTGCAGACCTGATCAACAGGGAGAAGAAACTGCAATCTACTACACTAATGAAATAAAATGTATTAACGCAACATGTACCAATGACAAACGACGAATACATATTTGCACAATTTGCGACCAAAAACTTGAAGATCCCAATCGCAATAGGAGCTGTCTACAGATCAGACATGCCAATATAGGCAGATTTATTGATAAACACTAATGCTTAATAATTGCATAAGATTTTAACATTAACTTCATTAAATTAGAAGACCGTCAAGTCTGGTTCTCTAAGCATGTATAATTGCTTCTTAATCAGATCATTAACCAGGTATACAAGAATTACTGCAACAACTGTATTTTCACTTGACCACATCTAGACAAGTAAAATAGCTCTTCTAAAAAGGCATTATCACCAACAATATAACTAATCATTACCCCCAACTTCCTAGTAAACACCATAAAATTATCACTCAAAACTTAATGAAATTTCATTTAGGCTCACTGATTAGGCATCGGTGAATAACTTTACCTTAGCAATCACTAATATTGACTGGCAGACAGAATTTGACAACAATCAAGACATTAACTCGTGTCCACATATTCCTACAAAAAAATTCAAAGCCTCTACAATAAGCATTGTCTTTAAAAACCAAACAAGTCACAATACAAACTAAATAGCCCATGGCTAACCACCAACATCTTCACATCCACTTGCAAAAAACATACTACTACTATGAAAAACAATACATATTGGGATTAATAACCAGATAAATTTAAAATAAATTACTCTAGATAAAAACTCAAGCTCATATTCAAAATACTAACAACAGTTACTCTTCACTTCTGAAATATTTCTTTAGTGATGAATGTCGATAAACGAGTTGCAGTAAATCATCCATACACTACACTCCCTGCAATCTCATACTGTAAGTACAGTAGGGCCCAGCTTTACGGCGTTAAGTCTTACGGCGTTCCACTAATACGGCAATTTCAAATTAGTATGACCAAAATTTGCTATACGGTGAGCGGTGTTTCAAATATGACACGCCCCACCCGGTTTGTTTAAATTCTCCGTAAGCACATCTATTATGTCTGGAAATTCTCCAAAATTTCAAGTGTTTTAAAGTTATTGTGTATTTTATATACGTATACAGTGGACCCCCGAGTAAGAAACACCCCGGAAATCGTACAATTATGTAAGTATAATCTAGGTACTAGGTAGTAGGTTGGTAGACAGCAACCGCCCAGGGAGGTACTACTGTCCTGCCAAGTGAGTGTAAAACGAAAGCCTGTAATTGTTTTACATGATGGTAGGATTGCTGGTGTCTTTTTTCTGTCTCATAAACATGCAAGATTTCAGGTATGTCTTGTTACTTCTACTTACACTTAGGTCACACTACACATTCATGTACAAGCATATATATACACACACACCCCTCTGGGATTTCTTCTATTTTCTTACTAGTTCTTGTTCTTATTTCCTCTTATCTCCATGGGGAAGTGGAACAGAATTCTTCCTCCGTAAGCCATGCGTGTCGTAAGAGGCGACTAAAATGCCGGGAGCAAGGGGCTGGTAACCCCTTCTCCTGTATATATTACTAAATGTAAAAGGAGAAACTTTCGTTTTTCCTTTTGGGCCACCCTGCCTCGGTGGGAAACGGCCGACGTGTTGAAAGAAGAAGAAGATATATATATATATATATATTTTATTTTTTTATTAACACATCGGCCGATTCCCACCAAGGCAGGTGGCCCGAAAAAAAACTTTCATCATCATTCACTCCATCACTGTCTTGCCAGAAGGGTGCTTTACACTACAGTTATAAAACTGCAACATTAACACCCCTCCTTTAGAGTGCCGGCACTGTACTTCCCATCTCCAGAACTCAAGTCCGGCCTGCCGGTTTCCTGAATCCTTCATAAATGTTACTTTGCTCACACTCCAACAGCACGTCAAGTATTAAAACCATATGCCTCCATTCACTCCTATCAAATACGCTCACACATGCTTGCTGGAAGTCCAAGCCCCTCGCACACAAAACTTCCTTTACCCTCCCTCCAACCTTTCCTAGGCCGACCCCTACCCCGCCTTCCCTCCACTACAGATTTATACACTCTCGAAGTCACTCTGTCTCGTTCCATTCTCTCTACATGTCCAAACCACCTCAACAACCCCTCCTCAGCTCTCTGGACAATCGTTTTGGTAATCCCGCACCTCCTAATTTCCAAACTCCGAATTCTCTGCATTATATTCACACCACACATTGACCTCAGACATGACATCTCCACTGCCTCCAGCCTTCTCTCGTTGCAACATTCATCACCCATGCTTCACACCCATATAAGAGCGTTGGTATAACTATACTCTCATACATTCCCCTCTTTACTTCCATGGACAAGGTTCTTTGTCTCCACAGACTCCCAAGTGCTCCACTCACCCTTTTCCCCTCATCAATTCTATGATTCACCTCATCCTTCATAGACCCATCCGCCGACATGTCCACTCCCAAATATCTGAATACATTCACCTCCTCCATACTCTCTCCCTCCAATCTGATATCCAATCTTTCGTCACCTATTCTTTT
>WNWK01047607.1:0-13862 GCA_009830355.1 Cherax destructor | reverse complement strand
AGGCACTGGTTGGCTTGTGAGGTTGTAACGGCTGGCGTTTGGGGTTGATTCCAGTAGGCTTCAAAGTTTATTTGTTAAGCAGGAATTTTTGGTGGGAGGGAGATAGGAGGCAGGAGGGTTGGTAAGGTCTTAAGAGGTACGTAGGTGGTGGTGTGTTGTGGTGTGAGGATCTATTAAGGTATCTTTTAGTAGTTAGGGAGCCTGGGAGAGTGAAGGTGAGTAGGTTGGAGGGTGGGGTAATGCAGGGAAAGGTATTTAATGTATAATTGTAAGTCAGTGTGGTACTGGTTGAAGAGGCTGGGGGTACTGCCAAGGGTTTGAGGAACAGGGTATAGGTTTTTATT
Source organism: Cherax destructor (assembly GCA_009830355.1). Taxonomy (NCBI): domain Eukaryota; kingdom Metazoa; phylum Arthropoda; class Malacostraca; order Decapoda; family Parastacidae; genus Cherax; species Cherax destructor. The sequence continues at coordinate 13,518 of WNWK01047607.1, read as the reverse complement.
GGTTATTTTGGCATATTGGGCACAATTGTGCCAGATGGGAATAATAAGGGAGGGGTTCTGTCTGAAATGTGGTGGTCTCGAGACTGCTTATGTAGTTTATTTTTGCGAGGAGCTGGGTGGGGTTAGGGAATGGTTTAGTGGAGTATTGAAAATTGTAGGGCGGGGGTTTATTAACCCTAAGAGCTTTAAGTATAGATGTGGGGTTTGTCCTGAGGATGTACGACGGGCAGTAGCATATTTGGTGGTAGATTTCATACATATTTCGTGGGGCATGAGAGGCCCCGGGTGACTTCCGCATTAGAGCTTCGGCAGCAGGGTTTTACAGGACTCTGTCGTAATCAGGTGGTTTACGAAGGGAGATTGTGTAAGGCTTTTCCTCTGGGATATCTGAATCTTACTGTCGCGATTTTACTAGGAAAAGGGGAGGGTGCGGTAGTAGTGAGGGCTGGTCAGGGTAGTTGGAGGGGTTCAGGTGTGGCTGTATCTAATGATTTTTTTATGGGGTGTCGGGGAATAGGCGGGTGGTTTGGTTTTGATGCTTCATTGTTCAGGCAGTTTCTGTGGTTGTCTGGTGGCGTTTTTAAAAAAACGTCTGTGGGGGTGTGGAGGGGACTCTGTAGATGGGGGAGGTTCAGGAGTTTCTCACCTGTTCCTTACCGTGGGCATCAACACTGTGTGGAGCGGCCTCCTGTGTGTGGAGCCAGGGGTTTTCATGAGTACTGGTGGGCCTTGTATTTATATATTGTACTTTTGGTTTTACAAAGTTGTTTAGGGATGCTCAGTGCATCGTTTAGGTTTCAGGGTACGTGTGCTTTTAGGCACTGGGGGTTAGATGGGTAGGATAATTGGGGTTTACGAAATGTCTAACATGTATATGACATGTTTTATTTGTTGGAAGTTTCCTTATCTTTTTAGGGATATATATACTGATTTTTTGTGATACTCTGTGGAGTGGAGCAATAAACACTGTAAAGGTCATGTGTAGTATTTTCTGTTAGTGTATTTAGTTGGTTTAGTGTATGACTAAATTACAATTTTTCATGCCGTTTTGGCTGTGTAGCCAATTTGGCCCTTTCTAGTGTTTACATTATCAGGCATTTAATAAGATTTTTGTGTAATGTTTGTTTAACCTCTTGTTATGAGACCCTCTCTAATGGGGGCTCCTTGTCGTGGTAAAGAGGCTATCGGTCTGAGGAATTGGACCTCTTGGTATTCTTCCTCAGACCGAACCTAATTACCCCCCAATCCCCCCTCCCTTTTTCCCATCTTCCCCATCCTCCCTTTTCCCTTTCCTCCTCCTCCCTCCCTTATTTCCTTCCCAGTTTTACCCTGGGAGCTTCTCTCCTCAGGCATTCTAGTTCCTAGGTAGGGGGAAGGGTATCGTGGTCCATTCCGTTGAGGTCCTTGGCGGTGGTGTAGTTTGCCGTGGAATCTGGATCGCCTGTGGATGTCCCGATCCCTCTCCGGTCACCCGGGGGGTGGCCTTGGGTATCTTTCAGGCGACGGGTGTATCTCTGGAGGCCACCTTTCGGATTCTGGGGGTGGTGGCCGAAGGTGGTATGCTTTGTGGCGGATATCCGGCCGCCCTCTCTTTTGTCTGCCAAGATGGCTCGGTGGATGTGAGGTTGCTATCCCAGATTGCTGGTTTACTGGCATGAAGGGTAGGGTATGGCACAGGTTCATGCAGCATCTGCACTACTTGCGGTGTTGAGGTCCTCTTGGGCGCAAAGGGGGATTTACGCTCCCTTTCATTCCTCCTAGGAGCTATTCCTCCACGTTCCCCCCTTTTTTTTTTATTTTTTATTTTTTTTTCTTAAAAATAAAAATAAAAGTAACCTAACCATGGCTGACCCAATCCATGAACCCACTACCCCCGGGCCCCTTCCTGATACCGCACCCAGTACTGACCCTAACTCGTTAACGGACAACTCTTTGGACACCTCTCATGCCCCTGTAATAACCCCTGTGGTTTAGCGCTTCTATTTGATTATAATAATAATAATAATAATAATCATGCCCCTGTACCTCTTGCTGGTGCTGGTTCGTCACCTGCTTCAGGTACCAGGGACCCGACTGGCCCTTTTGATATATATGACCTTCACTCTTCTCTGACCTTGATTCCGGCTTCTCCCTCGACGGTGGGGCAATTTTCGAATCACTCGCCCGTCTCCCATCGGACCACCCCTGGTCCCACACCCAAACGACCAAGACCCACACATGACGATTCGACACTTCCTTCTCGTTCATCTCAGAAACGACCAGCTCGTCACGCACTCCCCTTAAACTCTGTTTCAAACTACTCAATGGACGAAGTTTTTTACTCTGCGACAGACTTCTCCTAATACCTATCTTTCAGACCATAGTATTGGTAAAGCTCTGCTACGCCATGTTGGTAAAGACATCTCATTTCACGCTCTCAAGAGTGGCACTCGCATCATCACGGTCCAGAATGCAGGCCAAGCTCGAGATCTTTCTCTTCTTACAACCATAGATTCTGCTCCTGTTACTATTGACAAGCACCATTCCCTCAATTCTTGTTGTGGTTCTGTCATTTTGCCCCAAACCATTGTCCAACGGAATTTCCAGACATGTGGTGATGACATTTTCGAGCAGCTTGAGCTCCAAGAACTCCCTATCCTTAAAGTTGACACTTTTGTCCTCCCTGCCAATAAGCGAAGACGTTATCCTTGCAATATAGCTCGTTTAACATTTGACTGCCGTGCACTACCACCTTCGGTTTACATTGCAGGTCAACGTTTGCAAGTCCGAAAGGTGACCCCTACACCGCAACAGTGTAGAAACTGCTGGCGTTTTGGTCATCCAGCGAAATATTGCAGGTCCATGGCCGAATGCCCAGTCTGTGGTGCTGATGACCACGCCAGTTCTTCTTGTACTCTACCTCCCTCTTGCCTTAACTGTCATGAGGGACATCAGTCGTATTCTCGCCGTTGTCAGGTTTACCTGAATGAGCGGGAAATCCGTTCTCAAAGAGGCGGAAGGCTTCTCATATGCTATGGCCGTCTCTCGTCTACGCCTTCAAGGGAGACTTCCCCGCATTTCCTATTCTCGAATTGTTAAACGTCGCCCCGCTTCTGGGGTCCCAACTTCCATGGCTTCCTCTGTGGTCGCCTCATCCTCAATCACCCCTGTCTCGAATCCTTTTGATATTCTTGGCTCCGAGGTCCCTACCTCGGCTTCCCACACTGTCCACACTCCTTCCTCTACTCACTCGCACAATTCTGAGTCTACACGTCCTCGTCCTTCACCTAAACCTCAGCGCCCCTCTTCTCATAAGCCCGGCAAAAAATCCCTACTGCCAGGTTCTTCGCCTATGACTAGTTCTATAACGTGTGTGGAGGTTCATCCTCTTCATACACTACCTTCATCCTCTGTCCCCTCCCAAGCCCCTACGACAGTTTCCTCTTCTATCTCCTCGCCCTCTACTTTAGTACAGTCTATAGACTCCCCGATCGTTGCTCACTCTTCTTCCATTTCTAATGTAGTCCCACATTGTGCATCTTTGACTTCCGAAACACTGGAAGCTATTGCAGAATATATTTCTGGACCGATGATGGACACTACTCCACCTGAGGTTCCTCATCTCTCTTCTTCATCTCAACCCCCCTTCCTTCACAACGTCCTCCTCCTCCTCTGATTACAGGTCTTCCGCTACCTCCACACGTGGACTTTTCTAACCCTAGTCCATAGATTCCTCTCACTTCCACTTATATCTTTCTCTCCATAAATCATGGCTTATTTGCAGTGGAATATCCGAGGCCTCAGGGGTAACCGGGGTGAGCTTCAGGTGTTGCTCTCTGTTTTTCCCTGTTGGGGTCTGTTTGCAAGAACCCAAATTACAATCCACTGTTATCAGGCCCTTTTCAGGCTATGATTTGTTATATTCATCGGATCCTTTTTTCGATGGAACATTTAACGAAAGTGCTCTTCTTATACACACTGGTGTTCCTTACCGTCAGCTCTGTTCCTTCTTCCTTACATTACACCGCAGCCCGTATCCACTTGAATAAGTGGTATACACACTGTTCTTTATATCTCTCCCCTTTGCGGGCAATGTCTATCCCAGATGTTGATTTTCTGGTTTCTTCCTTACCGCCACCCCTTCTATTACTTGGCGATTTTAACGCACACCATTTTCTCTGGGGAGGGTCGCACTGTGACTCCCGTGGCATTTAGTTGGAGGCATTTCTTGCTTCTCTTCCCCTCCATGTTTTAAATACGGGTACTCCTACCCATTTTGATCCCCGAACCCATTCTTTCTCCTGCATCGATCTTTCCATCTGCTCTTCATCAACTGTATTTGACTTCACCTGGTCTGTCCTCCCGGACTTACATGCCAGCGATCATTTCCCAATCATCCTTAAGTCCCCTCTGTTTTCTCCACCTCCTCATTGCCCACGCTGGCAATTTGACCAGGCGAATTGGGACCTTTACGCACATCTTACTGCCTTTCATGAGGTTCCTACCTCGTCCTCCATTGATGAGGTTTTACATCTCTTTTCGTCCTCCATCTTCACAGCGGCTTCACATTCTATTCCCCAAACCTCAGGCAAGCATCCTCAGAAGTGCGTGCCTTGGTGGTCTCGTGCTTGTGCTCGGGCAGTGCGTTTGAAACGCGCTGCATGGGGCAGGTATCAGTATAACAGAACCACAGAGAGACTCCTTGATTTCAAGCAGAAGAGAGCTATTGCTCACCGTGTCATACGTGATGCTAAACGCACTTGCTGGCGATATTACGTTTCTACTGTCACTTCGGCTTCCTCGATGAGTGCAGTCTGGAAGAAAGTGCGGAAATTGAGTGGTAAATTCTCCCCCGACCCGGCTCCTGTTCTTCAGGTTGATGGTGTCGATATAGCACACCCTCTTGCCGTTGCCACTGAAATTGGTAATCATCTCGTCCGCATTTCTCAGGGGCTACATCTACACTCTCTGCTTGCCGATCATCGGCAGCTGGGCCAGACGGCATACATATTCGTATGCTAGAGCATTTACATCAGTCTGCTCTTACTGTCCTCTTACGACTCTTTAATCTTATATGGTCGCAAGGAGTTATTCCCCAGCTGTGGAAGTCTGCTATTGTTCTCCCTTTTCGAAAACCAAGTGCTACGGGACGTGATCCCTCTCACTACCGTCCCATCGCTCTTACCAGTGCAGTTTGCAAGGTGATGGAACGTCTAGTTAATAGACGTTTGATGTGGTATTTAGAGACTCACAGTAGTCTCTCCCCTAGTCAGTATGGCTTCCGTAAGGGCCGTTCTGCCATTGACCCCTTGCTGCGCTTGGATACGTATATTCGTAATGCCTTTGCGAATAACCATTCGGTTATCGCTATCTTTTTCGACCTTGAAAAGGCTTATGATACAACTTGGAGATATAATATCTTGGCCCAGGCCCACTCCTTAGGCCTCCGAGGCAACCTACCATTCTTTCTTAAGGCTTTCTTAACTGACAGACATTTCCGGGTCCGGGTTAGTAATGAACTCTCCCCGGAATTTGTCCAAGCTGAAGGTGTCCCCCAGGGATGTGTTCTGAGCACAACACTTTTTCTGCTTGCTATAAATAATATATCATCTGTTCTCCCATCCAATATTTGGTCATCGCTCTATGTGGATGACTTTGCTATAGCTTGTGCAGGTGCTGACTGTCACCTCATTGCAGTTTCCCTCCAGCATGCCATCAACCGGGTTTCTGATTGGGCCACCACTCACGGGTTTAAATTTTCTAGTGGCAAAACTCATCAAATTACGTTCACTAGACGTTCAGTGGTCTCTGATCATCCATTGTACCTATACGGCTCACGTATCCCAGAACGTGATAGTCAGGTTTCTCGGCCTCCTGTTTGACCGCAGATTGTCCTGGAAACCTCACATTACCTCTCTGAAGGCGACTTGTCATAGCCGGCTGAACCTCCTTAAAACCCTCGCACATCTTTCATGCGGGGCTGATCGTAGAACTCTCCTTCGTCTACATTCGGCATTAATTCTATCGAAACTCGATTATGGTGACCAGATATATTCGGCAGCCTTTCCTGCCACTCTTTCCAGCCTTAATCCCATCCATCACCAGGGATTACGCTTATGCCTTGGTGCTTTTCGTTCTTCCCTGGTTGAGAGCCTCTATGTAGAAGCGAACATTCCATCCTTGTCCGATCGTCGCGATGCACATTGCATTCGCTATTATGTTCGCTCTCATGACCTCCGCAATCCTTCCATGTATAGGATTGTCACAGATGTTAGTAGACGCTCGTTATTTGTTCGTCGCCCCTGTTTACTTCGTCCCTTTTCTCTTCGTCTGCATTCACTCTTGTCTTCCCTTCAGCTTCCGCCTTTATATGTTCATGTGGCTTCTCCCTTTCCTCTACCCCCTTGGGAAGTTCCTGCTGTCCGTGTCTGTTCTATTCCTCTACCTTGCGCGAAAGCCCAACTGCCTACGGCGGCTTCTCGCTCTTTCTTTCTAGACCATTTCCGTTCTCATTCCCATGCCATCGCAGTATACACCGATGGTTCAAAGTCATCTGACGGCGTCGGATTCGCAGCAGTGTTTCCGGACAGCGTCGTACGAGGGCATCTATTACCCTCGGCTAGCATATTTACCGCTGAATTGTATGCCATTCTTGTGGCACTTATCCGTATTGCATCTATGCCTGTATCACCATTTGTGGTCGTTTCAGACTCCCTTAGTGCTTTACAGGCTATCCGTAAAATTGATACACCTCACCCCCTAGTTCTTCGTATCCACCTTTGGTTACGCCGTATCTTTAGCAAGCATAAAGATATTGTCTTTTGTGGGGTCCCTGGTCATGTTGACGTACAGGGCAATGAACAGGCAGACACTGCTGCGCGGTCAGCAGTACATGACCTTCCAGTTTCATATAGAGGTGTTCCTTTCACGGACTATTTTGCGGTCATTGCTACCCACCTTCGACCCGTTGGCAACAACGCTGGTCTGACCTGCTGAATAACAAACTTCATTCTATTAAACCGGTTATAGGTTTCTGGCCTTCTTCTTGTCACCAATGTCGAGGTTGGGAGACTACACTCTCCCGTCTTCGCATCGGCCACACTCGTCTTACTCACGGGTATCTCATGGAGAGGCTCCCTGCCCCTCTCTGTGAGCATTGTCAGGTTCCAGTGTCTGTTCGACATATCCTGTTGGACTGCCCACTCTATCAACGAGCACGCAGAATTTACCTCCAACGACGTCTTCGGTCTGCGGCCCTTTCTTTACCTTCCCTTCTTGCAGATGGACCCTCCTTTAATCCTGACTCTCTCGTTGACTTTTTGACAGAAACTGACTTACTACACAAACTCTGAAGATTATACCTCTAGCACCTCCCCCAGTCCCTTCTACCTCGATCTCTTGCTACCCTCCATCCCTGCACTATCCACCGTCATCATCTTGCACTCCATACCCTACTAATCGTCCATCTCCCTCTTACAACCCACTCTCCCTGCATCCTACAATAACCTGCAGCGCTGTATAACCCCTGTGGTTTAGCGCTTCTATTTGATTATAATAATAATCCACCTCCTCATTGCCCACGCTGGCAATTTGACCAGGCGAATTGGGACCTTTACGCACATCTTACTGCCTTTCATGAGGTTCCTACCTCGTCCTCCATTGATGAGGTTTTACATCTCTTTTCGTCCTCCATCTTCACAGCGGCTTCACATTCTATCCCCCAAACCTCTGGCAAGCATCCTCAGAAGTGCGTGCCTTGGTGGTCTCCTGCTTGTGCTCGGGCAGTGCGTTTGAAACGCGCTGCATGGGGCAGGTATCAGTATAACAGAACCACAGCTACCCTCTATCCCTGCACTATCCACCATCCTGCTGCATTCCATACCCTACTAATCATCCATCTCCCTCTTACAACCCATTCTCCCTGCATCCTGCAATAACCTGCAGCGCTGTATAACCCCTGTAGTTTAGCGCTTCTATTTGATTATAATAATAATAATGGACCAAAGCCTGATTAACCAGGCTGTTACTGCTAGCCGCACGCAGTCCAACGTACGAACCACAGCCTGGCTGGTCAGGTACCGACTTTAGGTGCCTGTCCAGTGCCTCCTTGAAGACAGCGTTCCAATCCTTCTCTGATTGTTCATTTTCCGCTGCCTCCACATGTGGACTTTTCTAACGCTTCTAGTCCGTAGATACCATTACCTCCGATTTCTTGTATCTTTCTCTTGGCAAATCATGGCTTATTTACAGTGGAATATCCGCGACCTCAGAGATAACTGGGGTGAGCTTCAGGTGTTGCTTTTCTAGTTTTCCTATTTGTTTGTTTACAAGAACTCAAATTATGCTCCGCTGTTATCCATCCCATCTTCGGCTATGTTATATTATATTCATCGGATTCTTTTCATCGGAACCTTTAATAAAAGTGCACTTCTTATATGCACCGGTATTCCATACCATTAGCTCTGTTCGTACTTCGCTGCATTACACTGCAGACGGAACAACTTGAATAAGTGGTATACAATTCTTTCTTTTTATCTCTCTCCTTCTCGGGCATTATCTATCCCAGATGTTGCATTTCTGGTTTCTTCCTTACCCTCACCCCTTATGTTACTTGGCAATTTTAATGCTCCCCATTTCCTCTGGGGATCTCACTGTGACTCACACGGCATTCAGTTGGAGGCTTTTCTCACTTCTCTCCCCCTCCATGTTTTATATATGGGTATTCCCAACCAGTTTGATCCTCGTACTCAATCTCTCTGTTGCATCGATCTCTCGGTTTGCTCTTCCTTAACTATACTAGACTTTACCTAGTCTGTCCTCCAAGACTTGCATGACAGCGATCATTTTCCAATCCTCCTTACTTCTTATTCGTATTCACCACCTCCTCGCAGCCCACGCTGGTAATTTGACCGAGCGAATTTGGACCTTTACTCGCATCAAACTGCTTTTAGTGAGGATCCTTTTTTGTCCTCCATTGATGAGCTGTTACACCTATTTTCTACCTCAGTATTAACCGCGGCTTCACATTGTATATCCCAGACCTCGGGCAGGCATTCTCAGAGGAGCGTGCCTTGTGGTCTCCTGCTTGTGCTCGGGCAGTACGTTTGACAGGCTCTGCGTGGGGCAGATATCGGTATAATAGAACCACAGAGCGACTCCTTAATTTTAAGCAGAAGAGAGGTCGCTCGCCGTGTCATCCGTGAAGCTGAACGCACTTTGTGGCGGAATTATGTTTCTACCGTCACTTCGGCTTCCTCTATGGGTGCAGTCTGGAAAAAAAATATGGAAACTGAGTGGTAAATACTCTCCTGACCCGGCTCCAGTTCTTCGGGTTGCCAGTGTTGCTATAGCAAACCCTTTGACGTTGCCACCGAAATTTGTAATCATCTTGTTCGTATCTCTCAGGGGTTCCGTCTATGCCCCTCGTTTCTTTCCTCCATCTGCCAAAGAGTTTGAGCCCTTAGACTTTTCTTCTATCAGAGAAGAGTCTCATAATGTGCCTTTTACACTTCTGGAACTGGAGGCAACACTCTCTGCTTGCCGATCATCGGCAGCTGGGCCAGACGGCATTCATATTCGTATGCTCCAGCATTTACATCACTCAACCCATGCTGTCCTCTTACGACTCTTTAATCTTATTTGGTCGTAAGGAGTTCTTCCCCAGCTGTGGAAATGTGCTATTGTTCTCCCTTTCCGGAAACGGTGTACTACGGGACATGATGCCTCCCACTACCGTCCCATTGCTCTTACCAAAGCAGTTTGCAAGGTGATGGAACGTCTGGTAAATAGACGTTTGATGTGGTATTTAGAGACACACAACAGTCTCTCCACTAGATAATATGGCTTTCGTAAGGCCCGTTCTATTATTGACTCACAATTCGGTAAATTAAAAAATCTCTGATATTATCCTAACACCACAAGACTTTGAAAAGGTAATAAGTGATATGATCATGCACTCTGCCCCAGGCCAGGACTCGTGGAACACTGTGTTCATCAAGAACTGCAGGAAGCCTTCAGCATTCTATGGAGAGGGATCATGGACACAGAAGTTATCCCACAGTCACTAAAAACAACAGACATAGCCACACTCTATAAATGTGGCAGTAAAGCTGTTGCAAAGAACTACAGACCGATAGCACTAACGTCCCACTTCATAAAAATCTTTGAAAAGGTTCTAAGAAGCAAGATCGCCACCCATCTAGATACCCATCAATTACACAACCCAGGACAAGACGGGTTTAGAGCAGGTCGCTCCTGCCTGTCACAACTACTGGACCACTATGACAAGGTCTTGGTTGCTATAGAGGATAAACAAAATGCATATGTAGTATACACAGACCTTGCGAAAGCCTTCGACAAGTGCGACCATCGTGTAATAGCGCGCAAAATGCGTGGTAAAGGAATAACAGGAAAAGTTGGTAGATGGATCCATAACTTCCTAACAAATAGAACATAAAAAATAGTATACACAGTAAAGTCTGAGGTTGCCACAGTGAAAAGCTCTGTTCCGCAAGGCACATTACTCACTCCCATCCTGTTCATCATCCTCGTATCTGATGACATAGACAGAAATGTAAGCCACAGCACCGTGTCTTCCTTTGCAGATGACACCCGAATTTGCATGATAGTGTCCTCCATCGAAGACACTGTAAGACTCCAAGCGGACATCAACCAAATCTTTACATGGGCTGCAGAAAACAATATGAAGTTCAATGAAGAGAAATTTAATTATTCCTATATGGAAAACTTGAGGAAATTAAAACTGTATCAGAGTATAAAACAAATTCCAACCCATTATTTGGGAACCAAATAAGGGGGGTATGGGAACCAAATTGGGCAATCCACTGGGGGTATGTAATCGTAAAAAGGCTCAGAACCCTCTGTCTTAAGTGATGTATGTCCAACTTATTGGAAAAAAAAATCAACCCTGCCTAGACGAGAGTTGCGAACTCTCGTTCTCTCTCAGCCTATCTGAAGAGAGCCGGTGAAGATCTCGCCCTCTTCCCACGAACTTGGAAGCTGAGATTGATTCAGAAAATGGAATTTCATTAGTAAATGTTCCAAAGTTTAACATTCCTGAGGAAATCACAAGTTGCGTTAAGCCAGAGAAGATTTTTGTAAGCACAAAAGTTTTTGGACCGGGACTCATGTGGGTATCAGTCTACATGCTATGTTCCTGTGAAGGGTCGTCTGTGAACCGGGAATCATGTGGGTATCAGTCTGCATGCTATGTTTGTGTGAAGGGTCGCCTGTGGACCGGGACTCATGTGGGCATCAGTCTACATGCTATGTCCGTGTGAAGGGTCGCCTGTGGACCGGGACTCATGTGGGTATCAGTCTACATGCTATGTTCCTGTGAAGGGTCGCCTTACGTGGCATCTTGTGAGAGATTAAAATAACAGTATAACCAACATATATTTTATTTACCAAATTATTTAATTTCAAAAAAGAAAGTAGAACATACAATGACTGAATGTTTATATCAACACACACATTTGACTTCAAACTGGTATCCAGATGCTACCAATATAATTCCTGCATGTGATGTAACTTATAACTCTGCCTGTGGTATTTTTTGTATAGGTAAAGGGAAGTTAATTTGTGACGTTGCCTTCTGGCCGTGAAAGTGATGCTCATCCACTATAGAGGATTAACATGAGGGTCACGTGTCACTGAGAATTACACGATACAAAATAAACAACTCTATAATGAGTTACATCGTGTTCAAAGGTCGACTCAATTATTTTTTTCATTATTTGTCATTCACAATGCTAGCATATGGTAGAACACTACAAACAACATAGAGTACACAATATAATGCATTATGCGTCATGCAGCATGCATCATACAACACACTATACACTCACTGGCCACTTTATTAGGTACACCCTTCTAGTGCTGGGTAGGGTCCCCCCTATGTCTCCAGAACAGCACGAATTCTTCGTGGCATAAATTCAACAAAGTGTTGGAAACCTTCCTTAGAGATGTGATAAATGGTTTTGAAACCGATAAGTTGAAGATTGAGACACTTATGCAACATATGGGAATCTTTATTAAGGAAACGTTTCGCCACACAGTGGCTTCATCAGTCCAATACAAAGTAGAAATGGGTAAGGAGAAGAGGAGTTTGAGGTAATCAGTCCCTCAGGCTGGAATCGATATGTTCAGTCCATCACTCTTGTAGAGTGATGGACTGAACACATTGATTCTATGCTGAGGGACTGATTACCTCAAACTCCTCCTCTCCTTACCCATTTCTACTTTGTATTGTACTGATGAAGCCACTGTGTGGCGAAACGTTTCCTTAATAAAGATTCCCATATGTTGCGTAAGAGTCTCAATCTTCATTCCTTATAGCTCCTGGTCCATGTTGACGTGATAGCATCACGCAGTTGCTTCAGATTTCTCGGCTGCGAATCTCTCTCTCAACCACATCCAAAAGATTTACGGCGAATTCTGACCCTAAAATCAGCATGACAGAAGAAATCGCGATTGGTTAGCCCAGGTGATGTTTTTCTTATCTTCAACTGTCCAGTTTTGGTGAGCCTGTGCCCAATGTAGCCTCAGTCTCCTGTTCTTAGCAGACTGGAGTGGAACTCATTGTTTCCTTCTGCTACAGTAGATCATCCACTTCAAGGTTAGACGTGTTGTGCATTCAGAGATGTTTTCTGCATAACACTCTTTTAACAAGTGGTTTAATTACTGTCTGCTTGACAGGAAGGTCTGAGCAACAGCTAAACCTCTTGACCATGTCTTCATGCTTTTAGGCATTGAGGTTCTGCCCTGTGATTGGCTGATTAGATATTTTCATTAACAAACGTGTACCTAAGAAAGTGCCACTGAGTTTTTTTGTATGTATATATGTATGTATGCATGTACATATGTATGTATGCATATATGTATGTATTGTGTGTCTATCTGCATGTCTGTCTGTGACTGTCTGCCTTCAGCTGGCTCATACAACACTTTGTTCCCTCTTGGTTTTCTCCCATCGTGTCTACACTCTTGGTCAGAGCTTGGTTACCCGGAAGATATATTGGTGATGCGCTGCATGGTACCTGCAGCAGCTGCGTCCTCCCACACATGATATACAATACACTTTCCCTCTCTGGAAATATGTCCATCTCCTACACTCAACATTTCTTGTGCGCGTGCGAGGTCGCTACCTGTGTGTTTTCGAATCTATGTGCGTGTGTGATCTTTTTTCTTATACGGAAGCGCTCCTATTTACTGCAGTGTTGTCCCCAGACATTGTGCTTGTCTCCGCCATGGCTTGGCACTGCGCTGGCACTAGGCTGGGCACTGCCAGGGAAAGTGGTGTTGGAAAACACTATACAGTTGTCTCGCAGAAATGAATATGCTTTGTTTTATTTCTCCTTCGCGTGAGCTGCACTCTCTTCGTGTTTTGAATTCTCCCCCACAATGTAATTTTCACTTATTCTCACATTTCCTTATTCTTCCCGAACTTTCTTCAACCCTTATACACACAGTCGTCACCTAGAAGCGTTCTCCCTCTCACCCTTTATCCTAATACACCAC
>WNWK01047606.1:0-13863 GCA_009830355.1 Cherax destructor | reverse complement strand
TGGATGTGTTTGTGTGAGTGTGTGTGAGTGACTGCTTTTGTGTGCGTGTCTGAGTGTGTGTGTGTATGCCTGCTTGGGTGTTTGTTCCTGCTTGTGAATGTATGTGTCTGCTTATGTGTATGTCTTTGTGAGTGTTAGTACAGTCTTGCAAAGGCACTTGTCGATTGATACTAAGCCTGATTGTGTATGTATGTATTTGCTTGTGTGTGTATGTGTCTGCTTGTGTGTGTCTTTGTGAGTGTTAGTACAGTCTTGCAAAGGCACTTGTCGATTGATACTAAGCCTGCTTGTGCATGTATATGTCTGCTTGTGTATATGTCTACTAGTGTGTATGTCTTATTTGTGAGTGTTTGCATAGGTTTGCAAAAGCACTGGTCGATTGATAATATGGCCGTTGTGTTTGGTCTGTACTCACCTATTTGTACTCACCTATTTGTGGTTGCAGGGGTCGATTCATAGCTCCTGGCCCCGCCTCTTCACTGATTGCTACTAGGTCCTCTCTCTCCCTGCTCCATGAGCTTTATCAAACCTAGTCTTAAAACTATGTATGGTTCCTGCCTCCACTATGTCGCTTTCCAAGCTATTCCACTTCCTGACAACTCTATGACTGAAGAAATACTTCCTAACATCCCTTTGACTCATAGGAGTCTTCAACTTCCAATTGTGACCCCTTGTTTCTGTGTCCCCTCTCTGGAACATCTTGTCTCTGTCCACCTTATCTATTCCTCGCAGTATTTTATATGTCGTTATCATGTCTCCCCTAACCCTCCTTAACCTTTCTTCGTAGGACAATCCCCTTAGCTCTGGGACTAGTCTTGTTGCAAACCTTTGCACTTTCTCTAATTTCTTGACGTGCTTGACCAGGTGTGGGTTCCAAACTGGTGCTGCATACTCCAGTATGGGCCTGACGTATATGGTATACAGAGTCTTGAATGATTCCTTGGTGAGGTATTGGAACGCTATTCTTAGGTTTGCCAGCCCCCGTATGCTGCAGCAGTTATCTGATTGATGTGTGCCTCAGGAGATGTGCTCGGTATTATACTCACCCCAAGATCTTTTCTTTGAGTGAGGTTTGCAGTCTTTGGCCACCTAGACTATACTCTGTCTGCGGTCTTCTTTGCCCTTCCCCGATATTCATGACTTTACATTTGGCAGGGTTAAATTCAAGGAGCCAGTTACTGGACCAGGCTTGCAGCCTGTCCAGGTCTCTTTGTATTCCTGCCTGATCCTCGACTGATTTGATTCTTCTCATTAACTTCACATCATCTGCAAACAGGGACACTTCTGAGTCTATCCCTTCCGTTATGTCATTCACATATACCAAAAACAGTACAGGTCCTAGGACTGACCCTTGTGGAACTCCACTCGTCACAGGTGCCCACTCTGACATCTCGTCACGTACCATGACTCGTTGTTGCCTCCCTGTCAGATATTCTCTGATCCATTGCAGTGCTTTTCCTGTTACGTGTGCCTGATCCTCTAGCTTTTGCATTAATCTCTTGTGAGGAACTGTGTCGAACGCCTTCTTGCAGTCCAAAAATGCAGTCTATCCACCCTCTCTCTCGTGTCTTACTTCTGTTACCTTGTCATAAAACTGCAGTAGGTTTGTGACACAGGATTTTCCTTCCCTGAAACCATGCTGGTTGTCGTTTATAAGCTTGTGTCTTTCTAGGTGCTCCACCATTCTCCTCCTGATGATCTTCTCCATGACTTTGCATACTATACACGTCAGTGACACAGGTCTGTAGTTTAATGCCTCGTGTCTGTCTCCTTTCTTAAAATTGGGACTACATTTGCCATCTTCCACGCCTCAGGTAGTTGCCCAGTTTCAATGGATGTGTTGAAGATTTGTGTTAGTGGCACACACAACATCTCTGCTCCTCTCTAAGGACCCACGGAGAAATGTTGTCCGGTCCCACCGCTTTTGAGGTATCGAGTTCACATAGCAGCTTCTTCACCTCCTCCTCGGTTGTGTGTATTTCATCCAGCACTTGTTGGTATACCTCCTATTCTGAATTCCTGGAGTCCTTCCTGTCTCCTGTGTAAATACTTCTTTAAATCTCATGTTGAGCTCCTCACATACCTCTTGGTCGTTTATTGTGAACTCCCCACCTTCCTTTCTCAGCCTGATTACCTGGTCCGCCAGAATATATTATTCAAAGATAATTGAAACAAAAAAAAAAAATGGTGGTATTACGCATTATTTGGTATCATATAAAGGATATGATTCAACTTTTAATTCGTGGGTCAAAGAAGGTGATTTATTGAAGATATAATGGGAAAATCATTATTAGAAAAATTTAAGGAATTAATTAATTTACTTAGCAGTCTTCCAGGCAATCAACGGAAGAGTTTATTACAACAGTTTAAGAAAACACATATAAGTTGTATTAGTAAGATTTTCAAGAATTTGATCAAGAATAAAATACCGCTAGATCAAAAAATATTTAAAAAGTACAAGAATGAGATTAGAGCATTAGCTTGTAAGAAAATTGTTTTTTAACGTAAAAAGAAATATTTGTTGAGTATCAGAGGTGCTGGTGCTGCTTACATAAACAAGATTTTAGAGCAGCCTGAAGTACAATAGATGCTGAATCAACGCAATTGTCGTTGGAGATTCATTCCTCCTAAATCCCCATGGCACGGCGGATTTTACGAAAGAATGATAGGCATTGTGAAACGTTGTTTAAGGAAGACTCTTCATCGTCAAAGAATCGACTTAGAAGAATTTCGTACAGTCGTAACTGAAATAGAAAATAGAAGGCTCGAACCTGTTCCTCCCATGAATGATAAAGAAATCATAGAGGATCCTACTTATTTCGAACCTGAGCAACTCAGACGTAAATTCAAACACCTTAATAAAGTGATTGAACGCTGGGAGAAATTTTGGCGAGAAGACTATCTCACCTCATTGAGAGAACACTTCTATGGAGCTGGTGTTCCAGAAAATTATAAGTCCTTAAGACCTGGTGACGTAGTGATTATTAACAATGATGGTCCGAGGTCCCATTGGCCTCTTGGAAAAATTGTGACCATATATCCTGATGCAAATGGAATCATCAGGACAGTTGATGTTTTGAGCAAAGGTGTAGTGAATAAGCGGACAATAGATAAATTAGTGCCGTTAGAGTTACACAGTGTTGAAAACAAAAATATAATTAGTGATTCTCCAGAAACCACACAGACTGAAGCTGTTCAGAAAAGACAAGCAGCAGTGATGGCGAGTGAGAAAATCAAATTAATGTTAAGCGATGAGTAGTTCACTTTCAGTGAACCTTCGCTGCCCCCCAGTGTGAAGAAAATTCTCCAAAAGAGGGGGGTACCAGCCCTTTCTGAAGAAAGGGCCCTGCCTTTAGGGGCCAGGCCCTTAGAAAGGGCCAGACGGCGAGTCTAGTGTCCTGATCAACAACCTACTGATCAACAGTTTAATTGAAAACATATGGATGGACCCAAACAGCCAAGAGTCACGTAGTAGCTGAACAGGGTTGCAACCAATGTTAATGTAATCAGTGATAGACATTGAGATATGTTACTCTTTACCTTAGCAGGAAAGAGATATAGAAAACTGTTATTTCCATTACTAAACTTGCCTACAATCTTGTGCTCTAGTGATCGAAATTTAGAGAACACGAGCTCTTGAATTGCAAGTTGTTGCAGTGGTTTGCAAGTGTTGAAATTTAGCTGACCTCAGCGACGCCCAGCTTGACCGAGCTGCGGGATGCAGGGGCGCGGCAGATTGACTTAAGATATCTAAGGGGAAGGTGTTACGGCGCGGTTTATAACCGGACAAAGAGACAATCGTCGTATGCGTTCGTCCTCAATCTCCACTAACGTCGGGAAATCGAATAAGAATTCTGTTCCAGGGCGTTTAGTGTATAAAATGGCGGTATATTCAGAAGTGTGCGCAGCTTCTGACTACTGCAAAAAGACTGACATTAAATAACGTAAAGGGACAATGAGTTTGCGTCGTCTAACAAGGCAGTGACTCTTCAGCAGCGTTCTTCAAACAAGACAGCGATATCTGGGTGTGAATTAAGGGTCCGTTACAAATACCCAGGTAAGTCTGCTTAAACCTAGATGCCACCTTCTGCGCAGTTAGGAATGCATAATTTGCTTTAGGCAGATTTATCATATCACCCGGTGAATCGTGGGCGATCCGCCCAAAAAACGTGAGTAAACCGCCTTTCAGTCTGTCAAATGACTGAGATATGGGCATATGCTCCTTTGGGGCAATAACTCACACATTGATGTTTATCTTACAGCCCTGTGGAGTGTGAGGCCATAGATGTTCCTTTGCAGGAGTTGGGGATGGCTGCGACTTCTGGGATTCATCAATAAGCTAAGTAGCAAGCATAGTTCATTTTTATCGTAGGAGCCCATCCTCCACACATCCATACAAAATACACATGACACTCATTCATACAAAATACACATGACACTCATCCATACAAAATACACATGACACTCATACACAATACATTATACTCATTCATACATAATAACATGTACACATGACATTCATCAACACACAGCAACATGTACACATGGCACCCATACACGATATCACGTAAGCATTACATTCATTCATACATAATAACATGTACACATGACACACAGTCCTCCACAAGTGTCACAAACGTGTTCCATCTTTATATATTCACATGTGTCACAAAGAATGTTGTCAAAATACTGTAAACCAACATTCTTTGTCTTATATATTCTGAATATTGAAGAACATAAATATTTCCTTATTTTCCTAACATTGTCTCTACTAAATTGTTTAATTTTAGCCACCATGTGTGCGAGTACAGGTGTGTCTATGACAATGTGTACTCATTTATGTGTGTGTTTGGAGTGAGATGTGTGTGCGTGTGTATGTGTGACCTCATACATGTTAGAGTGAGAGGAGAGAATTGTGTGCATTGTTGTTTATATGTGTATTTGTAATACCTGGGATTGTGTGTGTGTTTTATGCATGCAAGTGTATGTGTAATGGTGTATGCGTAAGATGCGTGTGTTGAAATGTATAAATGTATGTTAAAATACTTGTATATATGTATGTTTGTGCGCTTGTTAGAATATGAGAGTCTAACACTAAAGACGAATAAATAAATATAAATAAAAACAGTGTAATATTTAATACAGATTTGATGGAGGTGGACAAGTTCTTCAACACTTGGACAATCATCTACATAAAGTAAAACATTCACAAATACTTTTAAACTGCTAAATAAACAAAACAAAACTCGTACTGAGTATAAATTCATAATGTATTATAAAAGGATTTCCAAAATTATTCTTAATTAGCCTCTCCTGGGTGGGGGAGCTGTGTGGCAGCTTGGTCTCGTCTAGCTGGTGTACGGTCGTGGCTGTCTTGGTGGGTGTAATTACTGGACGCAGTTTTCTGTGTGTCACCTCCAGTAATTCCACCCACCTGGACAGTCTCTATCGTAGACCAGCTAGACAAGACCAAGTTTCCACCCAGCAAAGTCACTGGGGGTGGCAACCGCTGACTCTGAGGAAGTGGGGAAGGGAGTCCATCTGAGGTGACACAAGTGGACTCCTGGAGACACTGATCCGGGGAAGGCACCGCTGACTCTGGGAAAGTGGGGAAGGGAGTCCACTTAGGTGACAAGTGGACTCCTGGAGACACTGATCCGGGTAAGGCACCGCCGACCTTAGGTAAGTGGGGAAGGGGATACATCCGGGAGCGAACGGATGGATTCCTGGATACATGAACTTGGGGAAGGTTGTTGTTGAGGCTGACATTGGGTAAGTGGGGAAGGGGAGACATCCGGGAGCGAACGGGTGGATTCCTGGATACATGAACCTGGGGAAGGCATGATAACCTTGGGTAAGTGGGGATGGGGAAACATCCGGCGGTAGACGGATGGATTCCTGGATACATGAACCTGGGGAAGGCAAGAATACCGCTGAATTTGGGAAGGGAAGGAGTCCATCTGGTGACAAGTGGACTCCTGGAGACACTGATCCGGGAAGGCATCGCCGACCTTAGGTAAGTGGGGAAGGGGAGGCATCCGGGAGCGAACGGATGGATTCCTGGATACATGAACTTGGGGAAGGTTGTTGTGTTGAGGCTGACCTTGGGGACGTGGGAAAGGGGAGACATCCGGGAGCGAACGGATGGATTCCTGGATACATGAACCTGGGGAAGGCGAGGGAGGCGGACCCTAAAGACGAACCACTGGCCTCACGTGGCAGGTCTGGTAACTCAGAGATAACTCTGAGGCTGACAGTGGTAGCAAATAATAATTCCCACTCCAGCCTCTCTGACAGACGCCACGGTGGTGTTATTCCCACTCCAGCCTCAATGACAGACGCCACGGTGGTGTTATTCCCACTCCAGCCTCTCTGACAGATGCCACGGTGGTGTTATTCCCACTCCAGCCTCAATGACAGACGCCACGGTGGTGTTATTCCCACTCCAGCCTCTCTGACAGACGCCACGGTGGTGTTATTCCCACTCCAGCCTCAATGACAGACGCCACGGTGGTGTTATTCCCACTCCACCACAGTAGCCACGGTGGTGTTCTCATTTGTGCTTCAGTCGCTGCGCGATCCCAGAAAGGTATCCCCGTATTGCATAAACTCAGCCACCTCTACCTTACTGTTCTTCTGTGTTACTGTTCCCTGTTCTTCTGTGTTACTGTACTGGTCTTGTGTTTTTGTACTGTACTGATCTTGTGTTTTTGTACTGTACTGTTTTTCTGTGTAACTGTACTGGTCTTCTGTGTAACTGTGTTACAGTACTGTTCTTCTCGTTACTGTATAACTACACTATTCTTCTGTGTTACAGTACTGTTCTTCTCGTTACTGTGTAACTGCACTATTCTTCTGTGTTACAGTACTGTTCTTCTCTGTTACTGTGTAACTGCACTATTCTTCTGTGTTACAGTGCTGTTCTTCTGTGAACCTATATTGTTCTTCTGTGCTACTGTATTGTACTGCTCTTCTGTACTCTTCTGGTGACTCCCCCTGGACGTTTCTGACTGCCATTGGGCCTCAGCATCTGACGTTCCCGATCCGTTGGGCAGCGGGATTCGGCGAGACTTCGCTAGATGCTATAACTGACCTCCTCATGTCTGGAATACCTCCCTTCCGATGTATGACATAGAGGCCAAGCTGATCAGCTGACGCCCTGCAACAATTGCACCTGTGTTCGACAAGAATGGAGTGTGCCTAGGCAGAGCTACACCACACTGAATGGCTTAAGGGTCGAGGCTAGTGCCCATGGAGGAATAAGGGATGGACAAGTGAATATCTCCTGAATATAATACCTTCACAGCTAGGAGATGAGCTTTGTCCTTTCCCGAGGCATTGCTGAGCATTCGGGATTTTATCTACGATGGGTCTGTCCCAGTGGGACTGCTTTTGATCTCTGGCAGGAGCTGGTCTGCTTGAAGAGTCTGCAAGGTTGTCCTACTGTGCAACTGCTTCGGTAAACATGGGCCGTGATCTCTTACGGCACCTTTTAAGTGTTAAGGAACTATCTCCTTCACTAGTTCACTTGACGCGATACACAAAAACAGAAAGGCATATAATACTACCTACATTGCCCTGTGCACCCCTATACTTTCAAGTTGCATTGAAGGTGTTTCTTTATCCTATTGGTGATCTTCCTGTGACAGATTCAGTGCCTTCCTAAAAACAGAACTCAGTTCTTCATATTAACTTAAAATTGGGCTGTCGAAGGAGGGGAACACCACCAGAAACAGGTGAGGAGAGAAGAGAGAGAGAGAGATAGTTAGAAGAACCAACAGGAAAGGACCCTCAAAATGCGAAGAAGAAGTGAGGATAGATGAAGAATAGGTGGAGGAGAGGAAAAGCCTATATAAGTAGAAAAAGACCCAGGGCTAAACCTAGCAGAAAAGGCATTGTGTGGCTTGTGCTCTTCAAGACTGGTGGGGCAAGGTCAGAAAGTGTGGTGGCGCCAAAACGACATATACAATTTATATATATATATATATATATATATATATATATATATATATATATATATATATATTATATATATATATATATATATATATATATATATATATATATATATATATATGTTAAAGGCAGGTGTGGATATAGTTATAGAGTGGTTAGAGTTTTTATTCAATAAATGTATGGAAGAGGGTAAGGTACCTAGGGATTGGCAGAGAGCATGCATAGTTCGTTTGAATAAAGGCAAAGGGGACAAAAGAGAGTGTAAAAATTATATTGGAATATGTCTGTTGAGTATACCTGGTAAAGTGTATGGTAGAGTTATTATTGAAAGAATTAGGAGTAAGACGGAGAGCAAAATAGCAGATGAACAAGAAGGCTTTAGGAAGGGTAAGTTGTGAGTAGACCAAGTGTTTGCAGTGAAACATATAGGTGAACAATATTTAGATAAGGGTAAAGTGGTGTTTGTGACATTTATGGATTTAGAAAAGGCATATGATAGGGTGGATAGGGAAGCAATGTGGTAGATGTTGCAAATATATCGAATAGGAGGTAGGTTATTGAAAGCGGTGCAAAGTTTTTACAAGGATAGTGAAGCACAGGAGATTATTTCCCAGTAAAAGTAGGCCTTAGACAGTGATGTGTGATGTCACCGTGGTTGTTTAATATATTTATAGATGGAGTTGTAAGAGAAGTGAATGCTCGGGTGTTGGCAAGAGGTGTGGGGTTAAAAGATAAAGAATCTAACACAAAGTGGGAGTTGTCACAGTTGCTCTTTGCTGATGACACTGTGCTTTTGGGGGATTCTGAAGAGAAGTTGCAGAGGTTGGTGGATGAGTTTGGTAGGGTATGTAAAAGAAGGAAATTAAAAGTGAATATAGGAAAGAGTAAGGTGATGAGGATAACAAAAAAATTAGATAACGGAAGAATGGATATCAGATTGGAGGGAGAGAGTATGGAGGAGGTGAATGTGTTCAGATATTTGGGAGTGGATGTGTTAGCAGAAGGGTATATGAAGGATGAGGTGAATCATAGAATTAATGAGGGAAAAAAGGTGAGTGGTGCACTGAGCTTGTGGAGACAGAGAACTTTATCCATGAAAGCAAAGAGGGAAATGTATGAGAGTATAGTTATACAAACACTCTTGTAAGGGTGTGAGACATGGGTTGTGAATGTTGCAACAAGGAGAAGGCTGGAGGCAGTGGAGATGTTATGTCTGAGGGCAATGTGTAGTGTGAATATAATGCAGAGAATCCGTAGTTTGGAGATTAGGAGGTGTGGGATTACAAAACTATTATCCAGAGAGCTGAGGAGGGGTTGTTGAGATGGTTTGAACATATAGAGAGAATGGAACAAAATAGAATGACTTCGAGAGTGTATAAATCTGTAGAGGAGGGAAGGCGGGGTAGGGGTCGGCCTAGAAAAGGTTGGAGGGAGGGGGTAAAGGTGGTTTTGTGTGCCAGGGGCTTGGACTTCCAGCAAGCGTGCGTGAGAGTGTTAGATAGGAGCGAATGGAGACAAATGATTTTTAGGACTTGATGTGGTGTTGGAGTGTAAGCAAGGTAACATTTATGAAGGGTTTCAGGGAAACCGGCAGGCCGGACTTGATCCCTGGAGATGGGAAGTACAGTGCCGGCACTCTGAAGGAGGGGTGTTAATGTTGCAGTTTTGTAGCTGTAGTGTAAGCACGCCTCTGGCAAGACAGTGATGGAGTGAATGATGAAAGTTTTTCTTTGTCGGGCCACCCTGCCTTGGTGGGAAACGGCCGATGTGTTAACAAAAAAAAATATATATGTCGTGCCAAATAGGTAAAACTTGCGATTTGATTAAAATAGCAACGCTCCTCTTGCCGAATATTGAAAACGAAAATTTGTGTATGCAATAATTTCGCAAAAGCCATTCTGAACCTGACGAAAAAATATATTTCATTGTGTTTCCTATTTATTAAATTATTGTAAAGTTATCTAAAATATATTTAGTTGCATTGAACTAAATTAAATTGTGCTTGTTATTATAAAGTTAGGTAAGTTTTCTAAAGTTCTTTTCGTACAAAATTATTAATTTTTACATTAACATAAATGAAAAAAAATATATCTTTAAACGTATAACAATTTTTTTAGAAAAGACATAATTTTAAATGAGTTATTATTAATTGACGAATTTTACCTATTCAGCACTATACACACACACACACACACAGGAACCAGAGGAGAATGGTCCTTGAACGGAAGAATGGATGGAAGAGCAGTACAAAAGGATGGAACAAGAGTGGGAGAGAAAACTAGGAGAGCTTTCTGCAAAAATGGAGACAGAGCTTTCTGTGAAATTGGAAAAGAGGTTGGAGGAGGAGAAGAAGAGTTGGGAGCCACAAGTCGAAGTTGTAGTAGCCAGGATAAAGGTCCTAGAAGATGAGGTAAACAGGCTGAAGCAGGATGCAGGGGTGTTGACCAGAAAAGACACAGCATCAGGGGATCCCATCGGGAAGGAAGGAGATATAATGTAAGCTACGGCCATATCTGCCTACCAAGCAGGTCCAAGGAGTGACGGGGGTGAGCAGCTGGGAGCAGATGGAGAGGGGAATAGGGCAAAAGCAGAGGCACGATCATGCCACCAAGAGCTACAGGAAAAAAAAGTGAGAAAATGGTCATGTACAGACAGGAACCAGAGTCGCAGAGGGAAAGGCAATGGGATGAGGAGAGGGCAAAGGCAGTGTTTATTCATGGACTGAAGGAGAGTGAGGGAATGTCACACACTGAAAGACGGCAGGCAGAAAGAAAGGAGATTGAGAATATCCTCAAAGAAATAGGTGAGGAAGACATGTCCGAGATTGTAAATTTTCAGAGAATAGGGAGGTACTCAAAGGGAAGAAATCGACCGCTGAAGCTGATTCTCAGTACAGAAACAGTGCGGGACAGAATCCTCCAAGAGAAACCACGAGTGAAGGAAACGGAGACAGAACAAAAACAGAACGACAGCAGCTGAGGGAGAGGACACAAAGACGAAAGGAGCCAGGAGCAGAGACAAGGACAGAATCAGCAGAGGACAACCAGAGCAGGGCAGAGCAACAAGAGCAAGCACACACAGAACCACCCCCAACAATCAAGCTCACTATCCCAACACAAACTACAACCCACACTCACACCCCCAACCCAACACTCCACTATAGAATCCCACAGTCCACAGCCAGGTCCCCCACCCTCACAGACCCCCAAAACACAGTGTTAGAGAGGCAACTGAAGGTATGGTACACCAATGCTGATGGAATAACAAATAAGTGGGAGGAGTGGCACGAAAGAGTCAAAGAGGCATCACAGGACATAATAGCTCTCACAGAAACCAAGCTCACAGGTATTATAACAGATGCCATCTTTCAAATGGGATACCAGATCCTGAGGAAAGACAGAGGGAACAGAGGGGGTGTAGGAGTGGCACTGCTGATCAAAAACCGATGGGATTTTGATGAGCTGGAGAGAGGAGACAGAGGAGAAGCAGGATATTACATAGTAGGAATGCTACAGTCTGGAGGTCCCAAGGTGGTAATTGCCGTGATGTATAACCCACCACAGAACAGCAGGAGGCCAAGACAAGATGAGAGTAATAGAGCGATGGTTGACACACTG
The DNA here is from genome assembly GCA_009830355.1 of Cherax destructor. Taxonomy (NCBI): domain Eukaryota; kingdom Metazoa; phylum Arthropoda; class Malacostraca; order Decapoda; family Parastacidae; genus Cherax; species Cherax destructor. The sequence continues at coordinate 2,290 of WNWK01047606.1, read as the reverse complement.
GCTCATGTGGCCAGAAAGGCTCATGCGAGCAGGTCTGATCATGGGTGACTTCATCCACAAGGAAATAGACTGGGAGAACTTGGAGCCACATGGGGGCCAAGATAGGTGGAGGGCTAAGATGATGGAGGTGGTACTGGAAAACTTCATGTACCAACACATAAGGGATACTACCAGGGAGAGAGGAGGGGATGAACCAGCGAGACTGGACCTAGTATTCACCTTGAGTAGTGCGGATATTGAGGACATCACACATGAAAGTCCCATCGGGCCAGTGATCATATGGTTTTAAGCTTTGATTACACAGTAGAGTTACAGGTGGAGGGGGAGGCAGATAGGGCCAGAAGAATAAAGCCAAACTACAAGAAAGGGGACTAAGCGGGCATGAAGAACATCCTAAACGGGGTTCAGTGGGACAGAGAAGTGGAAGGAAAATCAGTAAACGAGATGATGGAATATGTGACAACAATATGCAAGGAAGCTGAGGAGAGGTTTGTACCCAAGGGAAACAGAAACAACGAAAAAGCCAGGATGAGTCCGTGGTTCACCCAAAGGTGAAGGGAGGCCAAAACCAAGTGTGCTAGGGAATGGAAGAAGTATAGAAGGCAAAGGACCCAGGAAAATAAGGAGAGCAGTCGTAGAGCCAGGAATGAATATGCACAGGTAAGAAGGGAGGCCAAACGACAGTATGAGAATGACATAGCAGCAAAAGCCAAATCTGACCCGAAACTGTTGTACAGCCACATCAGGAGGAGAACAAGAGTCAAGGACCAGGTGATCAAACGGAGGAAGGAAGGAGGGGAGGTCACAAGAAATGACCGCAAAGTGTGTGAGGAGCTCAACATGAGATTCAAAGAGGTGTTCACAGAGGAGATAGAAGGGCCTCCAGAAAGGAGGAAGTGAAGAGGCTACTAAGCGAGCTGAATACCTCAAAGGCGATGGAGCCGGATAACATCTTTCCATGGGTCCTGAGAGAGGGAGCAGAGGAGCTATGTGTACCCCTAACAACAATCTTCAACACGTCTATCAAAACAGGGCAACTACCTGAGGTATGGAAGACAGTAAATGTAGTTCCAATTTTTAAAAAAGGAGACAGGAACGTAGCACTAAACTACAGACCAGTGTCACTGACATGAATATGAAAAGGTCATGGAGAAGATTATCAGGAGAAAGTGGTGGGCACCTAAAAAAGGAATGAGCTTACCCAACACGCCAACAGTTTAAACTCTGTCACCTTCTGTTTCTTTCCTTCACAGTAAAATAGAATTAGCTTCTGGACAACTTTTTGAAGTTCCCCACCCCTTTTTCAGAAAACAACCCATTAATTTTACAAAGCCTCAGACAGGAAATTTCCCCTGTCAGCCCCCCTGGTTGCAACTTCATCACCCATGCTTCACCCATATAAAAACGTTGGTATAACTATACTCTAAACCCTTTCCCTTTTTACTTCATGGACAAGGTTCTTTGTCTCCACAGACTCGGAAGTGCTCCCTCACCCTTTTCCCCTCATCAATTCTATGATTCACCTCATCCTTCATAGACCCATCCGCCGACATGTCCCTCCAAATATCGGGAATACATTCTCCTCCATACTCTCTCCCCCCAATCTAATATCCAATCTTTCGCCCACCTATTTTTTTTGTTATCCTCATCACCTTACTCTTTCCTATATTCCCTTTTAATTTTCTTCTTTTACACCTCCCAAATTCATCCAAACCCCCTCTCAGTTTCCCCTCTTCAGAATCTCCCAAAGCACAGTGTCATCAGCAAAAACAACTGTGACAACCCCCACTGTATTTCTTCTTTATCTTTTACCCACACCTCTTAAACCCCTCCATTATTCTCTTAAAATCTAAAATATTTAAACACCGGTGCATCACACATCCTTTTCAAAGGGCCCCACACGGGGAAATCCCCCCCTTCCCCCCTCCCCTCAAACCACCCCCTATTTTAAAAAAACTCTTCCTGTTTTTTAAAAGAAACCCTTCCTTTCATACCCTCAACTTTCCCACATTGCCCCCTATCTACCCTATTGCCTTTTCCAAATCCATAAATACAAAAACGTCTTTACCCTTATCCAAATACTGTTCACCTTTTGTTTCTGTAAACACTTGGTCTACACACCCCTACCTTTCCTAAACCCTTGTTCTTCCCCGCTATCCTGCTTTCTGTTTTATTTTAAATTTTTTCAATAATAACTCTACCATACACTTTACCAGGTACACTCCCAAAAGACTTATTCCCTATAATTTTGCACTCTCTTTTGTCCCCCTTTTTTTATACAAAGGAACAA
>WNWK01047605.1:0-13863 GCA_009830355.1 Cherax destructor | reverse complement strand
TACACTTCCAGTTCCATGTGGGAGTTATTTTAAAAAAGCCTAAAAACCCCCCAAAACGGGTCTTAAAAGGCTACATGTGACTTGTTCACCACCAGTCAAGAATATCTGAAACCCAAAATATAATTTAAAAAATATGTCTGTCATTTATATACACTGAGAGACATAGCCCCATTTTTATATAAATTAAATACATATTCTCAATGTATATACATTGAGATACATAGTTCTCAATGGCCCCCCAAAATAGGCCGTCCAATTCATTCTGACGAGGACATTAGAGCACTCCAGGAAGATTTGAATAGACGATGCAGGGTTTTGGAGAAGTGGCAGATGCAGTTTAATATAGATAAATGCAAAGTTCTAAACATTGGACAGGACAATAACCATGCCACATATAAACTAAATAATGTAGTTTTTTAATACTACTGATTCGAAAAGTTTAGGACTGGTTAGCAGTAATAAATCTATGAAACAGGGCAACTGCCTAAGTGTGGAAAACAGCAAATTTAGTCCCGATTTTTAAGAAAGGAGATAGACAGGCTGCACTAAATTTCAGATCAATGTCGCTGATAAGTATAGTATGTAAAGTTATGGAGAAGATTATCAGGAGAAGAGTGTTGGAGCACCTAGAAAGGAATGGACTTATACATGATAATCTGCACAGCTTCAGGGAAGGGCAATCCTGCATCACAAACCTATTGGAGTTCTATGACAAGGTAGCAGAGGGTAAGACAAGAGACTGGGACTGAAAGTAGGCCTTCGACACAGTACCACAAGAGAGACTGGATGAAAAGCTAGAGGAGCACGCAGGAATAGGCGGTACGAGATGAGGTGTCAGAGTGGGTGCATGTGTCGAGTGGGGTTCCACAAGGGTCAGTCTTAGGTTCTGCGCTGTTTCTTGTATATGTGAATGATATGACGGAAGGAATATATTCAGAGGTGTTCCTGTTCGCAGACGATATGAAACTAATGAGGAGAATACAAGTAGACGAGGATCAGGTAAGCCTACAAGGGGATCTGGACAGGCTGCAAGCCTGGTCCGACAAATGGCTCCTGGAGTTTAACCCCAGCAAGTGCAAAGTTACGGAAGCTTGGGAAAGAACAAAGAAGACCGCAGACGGAGAACAGCGTAAGAGGACAGAGGCTACAAAACTCACTCACGGTTATTCAAAACCACTTGTTTCGAGGTTTCATTGCTATAGACTGCTTGTGGAGGCGGTTATTCAAACAGGAGGAGGCTGAAATTATCCTAGAGGCATACCACTGCCACGACTGTCTCTGGATCACGAGAAACACCTAGTTCTGCTGGGTGCGTGATCCTTAAAGGATCGATGGCTGAGTGGATAAGGTGACATGTAAATGAGTTGTCTCTTGAGGCGGGACAATGTGTGGGGTCGAACCCCGGCCTGCCGCAGTTTGGTAAATGATAATATAAGAACATAAGAACATAAGAAAGAAGGAACACTGCAGCAGGCCTACTGGCCCATGCGAGGCAGGTCCAAATCTCCAACGGCTTAAGCCAATGCCCCGACCCAGCCAGGTCAGGTTACATTCACTTAAGGAAGGAGCACTGCATCTGACCTAGTAGCACAACCTAGTCAGGACCAATTCCCCCACCGCACCCACTCATATAATTGTCCAGCCGACCACCTGGTCAGGTCACTTCCACTTAAGGAATTAGTACAGGTCAGGTTACTTTCATTAAGGAAGGAGCACTGCATCTGACCTAGTACAAGCTCACACCCATCCACACCCACTCATGTATTTATCTAACCTATTTTTAAAACTACACAACGTCTTAGCATCTAGCGGTACTGGGAGTTTGTTCCACTCATCCACAACTCTATTACCAAACCAGTGCTTTCCTATATCCTTCCTGAATCTGAACTTTTCCAACTTGAAACCATTGCTGCGAGTCCTGTCTTGGTTGGATATTTTCAGCACGCTATTTACATCCCCTTTGTTTATTCCTGTTTTCCATTTGTACACCTCAATCATATCCCCCCAATTCTACGCCTTTCTGAGAGTGCAGATTCAGGGCCCTCAGTCTATCCTCATAGGGAAGATTTCTGATACATGGGATCAACTTTGTCATCCTCCTCTGTACGTTTTCCAGTGCATTTATATCCATTCTGTAATACGGTGACCAGAACTGTGCAGCATAATCTAAATGAGGCCTAACCAAAGATATATAGAGTTGAAGAACAACCTGAGGACTTCTGTTATTTATACTTCTTGATATGAAGCCAAGGATTCTGTTAGCTTTATTGCGAACACTTATGCACTGTTGTCTAGGCTTCAGATTACTACTAACCAGAACTCCTAAATCCTTCTCGCAATTACAAGTAATAAGATCTATATTATTCAGCTTATATGTGGCATGGTTATTGTCCTGCCCAACATTTAGAACTTTGCATTTGTTTACATTAAACTGCATCTGCCACTTCTCCGACCACTGCATCAGTCTATTCAAATCATCCTGGAGTGCTCTAATGTCCTCGTTTGAATGAATTGGACGGCCTATTTTGGTGTCATCAGCAAATTTACTTATGCTACTATTTATTCCCTCATCTATGTCGTTTATGTAAATTGTAAACAACAGGGGCCCAAAACTGCCCCTGTGGAACACCGCTTGAGACACGCCCCCATTCTGATTTCTCTCCATTTATGCAAACTCTCTGCCGCCTATTAGTCAACCATGCCTCTACCCAGGAAAAAATTTCTCCTCCTATTCCGTGTGCCTTAAGTTTCCTCAGTAGCCTCTGATGTGGAACTTTATCGAAAGCCTTACTGAAGTCCATATACACAATATCATATTCATTTCCATGATCTACTTCCTCAAACACCTTAGTAAAAAAAGTTAGTAAATTCGTAAGACATGAACGCCCCTTTTTGTAAAACCGTGTTGAGATTCATTAATCAATTTATGCTTTTCAAGATGGCTACGAATTGCCTCGGCAATTATTGATTCCATAAATTTACCAACTATGGAGGTAAGGCTTATTGGTCTATAGTTCGAAGCCAAGGACCTGTCACCTGCCTTGTAAATAGGTATTACATTTGCCCTTTTCCACTTGTCTGGCACTATGCCAGTTTGTAGTGATATATTGAAAAGATTTGCCAAAGGTTTGCTAAGTTCCTCTTTACATTCCTTTAAAACTCTTGCAAAAGTTCATCAGGGCCTGGGGATTTGTTAGGTTTTAATTTCTCTATTTGTCTGAGGACCATGTCACTAGTTACCCCAATCGAGCATAGTCTGTTATCTTCCAGCTCTACATAATTTATTATTTCTGGAATTCTGCTAGTATCTTCCTGAGTAAAAACTGAGAGGAAGTAAGTATGAAAATTTCACACATATCCTTATCACTGTCCGTGATCTGTCCTGAGTTACTCTTAAGTGGGCCTATCTTGTCCCTAATCTTACTTCTGTATACCTGAAAGAACCCTTTTGGGTTAGTCTTCGAATCCCTTGCGACCTTAGCCTCATAATCCCTTTTGCTTTTCTTTTTCCCTTTTTTTATTCTCTCTTTAATTGAAAATATTGATTTCTTATCTGTCCATCCCCTTTTTTTGATACGCCTATATATGCCTCTCTTTGACCAATGAGATGTTTTAATCTATTGTTCATCCATTTAGGATCATTTTTGTTAGATCTAATTTCCCTACTTGGAACAAAAGTTGTCTGGGCAGCTAGAACTATGCTCTGAAAAACGTCATATTGGCAAACCAAAACCATCTACCTGACCCATAGTCAGGTCATCCCAATTAGCCCACCTAGGTAATTTCTCAGCCCCATGAAGTCGGCTACACGAAAGTCTGGAACTGAGACTTGATTGCAGTTACCTGGGTAATTCCATGATATATTAAAACTAAGTGATTTGTGATCGCTTTCCCCAAGCCTTCATTAACCTCAAGATTATTAATTAGTGATTCTTTGTTAGCAAGAACCAAATCAAACAAGTTGCTACCTCTAGTTGGTTCTGTCACAAACTGTTTTAAAAACAATCCTGAACCGTATCAAGAAAGTCACTAGACTCAAGATTACCTGTCACATTGTTCCAATCAATGTGTCTAAAGTTAAAATCTCCCATTAACACAACATTTTCATATCTAGACGCCTTATGAATTTCGTCCCATAGCAGCTTACTGCGCTCCCTATCCAGGCTTGGGGGGTTTTTAAATCACACCCAAAATTTTTTTCACGACCCTCGAGAAACTGTAGCCAAACAGATTCTGTGTCAGCTGTTTCTAATCTTATATCATGTCTAACACAACAATTTAAATTATCTCTGACATCATCGCCACTCCCCCCACCCTTCCTGTTGACCCTATCAGGGGGAATAGTTTGTAACCCTGAATGTTGCACTCAAGGCATTTCTCTATCTTTCAGGTTGAACCAGGTCTCTGTTATAGCAATAATATCTATATTACCTGCACTTGCAAGTAATCTTAGCTCATCTATTTTATTTCTAAGACTCCTACTATTTGTATAGTAAACCTTAAGGGAGCTAGTCACTCGTTGCCCTCTACTATCTCTCTTTGTTTGTTGATCAATTGCTTTGCATTTACAAACAACTTTATTTTGAATCTTATCTTTTAAACATAACCCTGGGGTATCCTGGAAATATCTGCTGTTTCCAGGCCTAATACCACAGCCTGATTGTTTCCCACAAACACCCATACCTCTATAATCTATCAGTTTAAAGTCCTAGACAAGTCTCGAATGACCCCTCAATCGAATTGGCTAATGCAACCACTCCAGCCCCAGAGAGATGAACCCCATCCTTGCATACATATCACGTTTGCCATAGAATTTGTCCCATATATATATATATATATATATATATATATATATATATATATATATATATATATATATATATATATATATTATATATATATATATATATATATATACATAACACGTCGACCGTTTCCCAACGAGGCAGGGTGACCCAAAAAGAAAGAAAAATTTTCATTATCATTCAACACTTTCACCATCACTCATACATAATCACTGTCTTTGCAGAGGCACTCAGATACGAAAGTTTAGATGTCCTCCAAACTGCCAATATTCTAAACTCCCCTTTAAAGTGCAGGCATTGTACTTCCCAATTCCAGGACTCAAGTCCGCTAACCAGTTTCATGAATCCCTTCACAAAATATTACCCTGCTCACACTCGAACAGCTCGTCTGGTCCCAAAAACTATTCGTCTCCATTCACTAATATCTAACACGCTCGTGCACGCTGCTGAAGTCCAAGCCCCTCGCCCACAAAGCCTCCTTTATCCCTCTCCTCCAACCTTTTCGAGGACGACCCCTACCCCGCCTTCCTTCCCTACAGATTTATACACTCTCCAAGTCATTCTACTTTGTTCCATTCTCTCTAAATGACCAAACCACCTCAACAACCCCTCTTCAGCCCTCTGACAAATACTTTTAGTAACTCCACACCTCCTAATTTCCACACTCCGTATTCTCTGCATAATATTTACACCACACATTGCCCTTAGACAGGACATCTCCACTGCCTCCAGCCTCTCCTCCTCCCTGAAGCATTTACAACCCATGCTTCACACTCATATTCCTTCTTTTGCCTCGATGGATAACGTTTTTTGTCTCCATAAATACCTCAACGCACCACTCTGCTTTTTTCCTTCACCAATTCTATGGTTAACCTCATCCTTCATTAACCCATCCACTGACAAGTCAGCTCCCAAATATCTGAAAACATTCACTTCTTCCATAATCCTCCAATGTGATATCCAATTTTATCTTATCTAAATCGTTTGATATATATATATATATATATATATATATATATATATATATATATATATATATATATATATATATATATATATATATATATATATATATATACACACACAGCAAAATCTGCCTCACCAACATTTCAAAAACAAATTCACTAGTAGACTGCTACTGGTTATTTAAAATTATGCCATATTTTGTTACAATCAAACCCAAGTGCTAAACCCACACGGGTCATTAGGCCACAGAAAAATTAAAATATTATTGGCGCCTGTACATCGCCATTCCTTGCCGACTTCCAGACTACCGGTAAAAACGTAACCATTTCTGCACTTCCACTAACACAGGATCCACATACACACCAGAGCCCTTGACGAATGCGGACAACTTTAGATTACAAAAATATATTTCCTCAAAATACCACCCCTCCACCTTAACCAAACACCAGTAATTCACTCCTCCACCTTAACCAAACACCAGTACCACCCTCCACCTTAACCAAACACCAGTACCACCCTCCACCTTAACCAAACACCAGTACCACCCCTCCACCTTAACCAAACACCAGTACCACCCCTCCACCTTAACCAAACACCAGTACCACCCCTCCACCTTAACCAAACACCAGTACCACCCCTCCACCTTAACCAAACACCAGTACCACCCCTCCACCTTAACCAAACACCATGACACCTTGTTCTAACAACTGCCCTCTCGACGCTGCCTCACATATTTCGTCTCTCTCGCCTTTACACGTCCGTTTGCTGCTCTACATTAAACTACTATTTTTATATTTTACAACAATGCAGTATCCTGCATAATAGTAAACAAAACAACAAATAACATGTGTTCAAAGCAAACACACACAGCCACTCCAAACACCAACATAACACACATAGCCACTCCAAACACCAATATAACACACATAGCCACTCCAGACACCAATATAACACACACAGCCACTCCAAACACCAATATAACACACATAGCCACTCCAGACACCAACATAACACACATAGCCACCCAAACACCAATATAACACACATAGCCACCCAGACACCAACATAACACATAGCCACTCCAAACACCAATATAACACACATAGCCACTCCAGACACCAATATAACACACAGCCACTCCAAACACCAATATAACACACATAGCCACTCCAGACACCAACATAACACACATAGCACCCAAACACCAATATAACACACATAGCCACTCCAGACACCAATATAACACACATAGCCACCCAGACACCAACATAACACACATAGCCACTCCAGACACCAATATAACACACATAGCCACCCAGACACCAATATAACACACATAGCCACCCAGACACCAACATAACACACATAGCCACTCCAGACACCAATATAAACACATAGCCACCAAGACACCAACATAACACAATAGCCACCAAGACACCAACATAACACACATAGCCACTCCAGACACCAATATAACACACATAGCCACTCCAGACACCAATATAACACACATAGCCACTCCAGACACCAATATAACACACATAGCCACCCAGACACCAACAAACACACATAGCCACCCAGACAAACATAATCAAATAGCACCCGACACCAAATAACACACAAAGCACTCCAGAACCAACATAAACAATAGCCACTCCAGACACCAACATAACACACATAGCCACTCCCGACACCAACATAATACACATAGCCCTCCAGACACCAACAAACACACATAGCCACTCCAGCACCAACATAACACACATAGCCACTCCCGAAACCCCCATAACACAATAACCCCCCGACACCAACAAACACACATAGCCACCCCGACACCAACAAACACACATAGCCCTCCAGACACCAACATAACACACATACCACCCAGCACCAACATAACACACACAGCCCCCAGACACCAACATAACACACATAGTCCCCCCAGACACCAACATAACACACACAGCCACTCCAGACACCAAATAACTCACATAGCCCTCCAGACACCAACATAACACACATAGCCCCCCCAGACCCAAAAACATAACTCACAAACCACTCCAGACACCAACATAACACACATAGCCCCCCCAGACAAACATAACACACATGGTCCCCCCAGACAATAATCTAACACTCACCAAAAATGCCCATATACCGACAAGACACCCCCCAGCCCCCAGTATAACCAAAAATACAAACATACAGGGGGAGGTCCCAAATAAAAAAATGGTTCTCTACACACCAAGAAATTCAAAACCAAACACAAATTTTCACAGTCACACAAGACACGAAAATGACACACAACTCGTAGCTCACAATTTACTAAGTAACGCTGTAAACAGTTTAACATAAATAAGAAAAAAAGCATTGTCATAGCAGACTTAGACAGATACCCCAAAAATAGGCAATCAATATCTACGTAATACACCTAAATACAACGCAACACGAAAAAAACACAAGGTGCGAAACATGAGCATAACACAGCGACACTAAAATAACACACAAAAAAAAATAGCAGACACAAGAGAGCAATATCACTAACAGTAGGCAAAAAAAAACCAGACGCTACTAAAATACATATCAGACACCAAAATAACGAAATGAACAACCTGACACCAACATAACGCCATGAACACCCGCACCAACATAACGCACATGAACACACCTGACACCAACATAACGAAATGAACACACCTGACCTTTAACGCACATAACACACCTGACACCAACATAACGCACATGAACACACCTGACACCAACAAAACCCCCAAAAACCCCACAAACATAACGCACATGAACACACCTGACACCAACATAACGCACATGAACACACCTGACACCAACATAACGAAATGAACACACCTAACACCCAACATGAAAAAAAACCCCCCTGACAAACTAACGCAAGAACACACCTGAAAAAAACGCCCATGAACACATGACACCAACAAAAGCCCAATGAACAATAAATAACCCTCAAAAAACGATTTCCCCCTTCCCCTTTTACACTTGACAACTCAAACTCGCAGCAAGAACAAAAACCATAAAGGAAAACAGGATGCACCGGGGAACCGGGAAAACTTCGCTGCCCTGCCCCATAAGCCTCCACTCATTTTTTTTCATAGAAACCCTCACGTCGTTCCATCGTATAGGTCTTAAAATCATTCCATTCTGTAGGTCCCCACGTCACTCCCATCACCACAGAAGTCCCATATCATCCAGTCTCAAACATATTTACCCCGCATTTAAAAAATTTTTTTTCCCCTTTTCAGATTATAACTGATTCAACAACACTCATTGTAAATTCACATGACCTCCCCAACTTCCTGTTATACCCCCTTGTTACAATGACTGTTTACCCGCCACTATAATTTACCCCCAAAGATATTTTCTTTAAACTTTGCTTAAAAAATTTTTTGACTTTACCCAAATATGTTTGTTAAACATTCCCCCAAATATTCGTTAAACATTCCCCCCCAAAATTCGTTAAACATTCCCGAAATATTCTTGAAATTCAAAAAAAATTTCCCGAAATTCCTCTCAATATCCACATTTCTCCTTGGGAAAGTGGGAAGAATTTTCCTCCGTATGCCATGCGTGTTTTAAAAAGGGGACTAAAATGCCGGGGCAAGGGGCAGTAACCCCTCCGCATACATTAAACATGTAAAAAAAAAAAAAACTTTATATTTCATCCTTTTCGGGCACGTCAATCACGTTAATACACTCTTCAGCATTAAGTCATGTCAATACATTTTTAGAGCCCCAGTCACGCAATACACCCCAAACTAATTCGGATTTTTTTCCCCCTTCAAAATCTTTATATGGTTCAAAAAACTTCAATGATTCCTTCATTACAACATCAACACACACGCAAAAAAAAAATATCAACACTTGCTTCCGTTTTGTTGAAATTTTTTTGGGAAATCTGTGTAGGAGCCTAATAACAAAAAAAAAAAACACACGTAACTGCAGTTACGATTAAAGGGTTTAAATCATGGGTTTTTGTTAGATTCTTAAATTTTTTTTATAATTTGTTGTGTTGAAAAAGTTTGGGAAAAATGACCCCTTACACCAGCTCGTCATTCTTCCCCTTCCCCTATAATTTCTTAAACAGAGGCATGAGCGGCCTCCTTCAATCCAATACTTTTTATCGATGTTTATGTCTCTTTTCCGCCCAAAAAAAGTATAGAAAAAAATTGTGGTAATGACATTTCTCCGCTTGGATCCCCCAACATGGCAAATGAAACCCCTCTACCCATCTCTTACAACCCCCAGACGCTGGACGCCCCGGGTGGGCATGAAAGAACCTTCCTCGTCTGGATTATATTTTTGCAAATTTTTCTTTCCCCCCGGCCCAAAGGGGAAGCGCAATTTCGCCAACACTTTGGCATTCTAGATATATAACACAAAATTCCTGTCGTAGTTTGTTTGCAGATTTACCCCCCAAATTTTTGCCACGGCAACTTGGTTTCCGGAAATTCCAAAAAGTCGTCCCCAAGGCAACTAAAAGAGGATGGAAATATTTGGGTTTTTTGTCTATCATTTTTTCCTTTTTTGCGGCTGCTATTGGAGAAGTCTGTCCGTAAGGACAGGGGGAAAAATAATTATGATGATGATGAAGAGGGGGGGGGGAAGGGGGGGGAGGAAGAGGGGGGGGGAGGGGGAAAGGGGGGAGGAGGGAAGGAGGAGGGGGGAAGGGGAGGGGGGAAGGGGGGGGGGGAGGAAGGGGGGGGAGGAGGAGGAGGAGGAGGAAGGGGAAGAAGGAGGAGGGGGGGGGAAGAGAAGAAGGAGGGGAAAAGGGGGGGGGGAGGAGGAGGAGGAGGAGGGGAAGGGGAAGTCCTAACCCCGGGTCTTTGCCAGAAGGTGGCCCGTCGATGACTCCTGAAGGAGTGTCGGAGCTTCTGCAAGGGATGTACCGTTTACACCTTTAAAATGGCAAGAACAGCCCTGACAAGAACCCCCATATAAAAAGGGGAGCCCAAGACAAGAACAGCCCTATGAGGGGGGCAGCCCTAAGACAAGAACAGCCCTAGAGGGGGGCAGCCCTAAGACAAGAACAGCCCTATGACAGGGGCAGCCCTAAGACAAGAACAGCCCTATGACAAGAACACCCTTTGGGGCAAAAACACCCCTATGACAGAGGCATCGCTATTACAATGGCACGGTGAAATAACTAGGAGCCAAACCCCGGAATAGGGAAAAAAAAGACTGAGATGTCAAGTATACTACTGTTACTTTTTACACCCCCAGGAACTTTGGTGGTATACACTGCCAGGTACTCATGTTGTGGTAGTTCACCCAATTATTTATGTTGTGGTAAAAATACCGCCAGGTACTCATGTTGTGGTAGTATACACTGCCAGGTACTTATGTTGTTTAGTATACACTCCAAAAGGTATTTATGTTGTGGTAGTATACACTCCCGGGGTACTCATGTTGTGGTAGTATACACTGCTAGGTACTCATGCACTCATGTACCTATGGTATATAATATCTGCAAGTTGAAGAACAGACACATGTTCAACAGCTCAGCTGTTGAACATTTTTTTTCTGCAAAGTTATTGTGTTGATTATCAGTATTTCTGAAAAACCCCAACCCCAGACGTAGGATACAAGCAAGACACTAATCAGGCACTAGTCAGAAAATAGCCAGGCATAGCTAGGCACTAGATATTATATATAATAAACACTAGTCTAGTATCAAGCAGTCAAATAAATTTAAACTAACGAAACACTAGTTAGACAAGAAAACGTACTAGTTGGCACTAGCTAGCCACTAGTCAAGCAAATAAGACGTTAGTCTGACGCGGGGGAATTACGGACGGTAGGTCGCTTCACATGAGAGGTTACGTTTTTTTAAAAAATTATACCTGAATTTGGGGGGAACCACTCGCATTTACGCAACTGTAAATGCGAGGGCCCCTTTCTTGGGGGACGCAGGTGAAGAATACTTTAGTGTCCTTGAGTAATGTTTTTGTCTAGAGATGGACGCACAAAAGAGTTCCCGTGAAGGGCAAGCCCACCCTGAGGCAGAAACGTTATAACACGGACAACCCCCGAGCACGGTTGAGAAACAGTGGGCCCCGTATTTTACCCCACTTGATAATATAGGGAAAAAAAAAAAGGAAACGTGAGAACGTGAGAAGAGAAGCAAGAGATTAGAGATATGGAAGTGTGGACGATTGGGGATGAAGATAATGGTCACGGGGGGGGGGGAAAAAAGGGAAGGGAAAAGTGAATGTAAGAAAAAAAAAAAATTCATAAAGAATGTCTCGCTCTTAGGGCCGGGGAAAGGGAAAAAAAAAATCAGGCTACAGGACCATGTCAGTGGAGACTGATGGTCCGAACTCATCGACTCCAGGCTGAGGGACTGATTACCTCAAACTCAGTAAAGACTCCCAAATATTGCCAATGGCCCTCATCCCCAATTGTCCCCGGGTTTCTAAACCGATAACATCAAAAAAAGTGTTTTTTTTTTAGATTTACCGAACAAAGAAAACGAAATGCAGGAGAGACTTTTGGGGAATTTTTTTATTACGATTCCGTGACTCGTGGAGATTGAATCCTCATATAAGAGGAGAGAAAGTAGGTGAGTGAACTAGTGAAAAAAAAAAAGATAAAAAGAAAAGTGAGAAAAAAAAGGAAAATAAGTTTTCCCCAAAAAAGAGGGGAAAGGGACTGAGAAAAAAATGAAAAAAGGGAGATGATTCGGGAGTCTAATGTCACGTCAGGGGGTGCTTGAACTTCATAGTGTCAGCCATTTCCTGCCCTCCACACTGTCAGCCACTGCCTGCTCTCCAATCTGTGTCAGCAGATTCCCGTCCCCAAAATTAACGAGCCGGGGAGTTGTCTCTATCTCAGAATATTTGTGAAAAGCACAGGGGGCCCTTTAAATCCAGAATTGCCGGTAGCATGGGGGGGGGGAGGAGGAGGAGGAGGAGGGAGGGGGAAAGGAAGAGGGAAGGAGGAGTCTAATAGTTAAGGAGGTGGATGTGTGAAAAAAAAATGGAAAAAAAAAAAAAATACGGAAGGGGGGAAAATGAAAATGGAGGGAGTTAAATAGCGTGGAGAACCCCGGGAATGTCAGCAGTGCGGCAGTGTCAGCAGTGCGGAGTGTCAGCAATATCAACCCCGGGCGGCAGTGTCAGCAGTATCAGCAAAAGCGGCAGTGTCAGCAGTGTCATCAGTGTGGCGGGGGCAAAAAGTGCGGCAGTGTCCCCGGGGGGGCAGTGTCAGCAGTGCGGCAGTGACAGCGGGGGGGGAGTGTCAGCAGTGGGGCAGTGTCAGCAGTGGGGGAGTGTCAACAGTGTCAACAGTGTCAGCAGTGCGGCAGTGTCAGCAGGGGCGGGAAAAGACAGCAGGGGGGGGCGTCAGCAGTGGGGCAGTGTCAGCAGTGGGGCAGTGTCAGCAGTGTCAACAGTGTCAGCAGTGTCAGCAGTGTCAGCAACACACGAGTCATAACAAACAAGAACCAGTAGAGTAACATTAATAAAGTCGTCATCAATCATCCCCCCGGGGAAACAGTCAACAATATTACTGAAATATTATTTTTTTCCAAATATTCATTTTTGCAAAATCTAACTTTGCATATTTTTTTTCCCAAAAGGTTTTTGATATACGCCCTTTTAAAATTTACATATATTTGTCCCCATAGATTTGCATATAAATTAGCTTTTTTTTTCTACCCAATATACATTTCTAAAATTCAGGAAGTTAGACAGAAAAAAAAATAAAAAATGAATTTATATATATCTGGGGCCTCTGCCAGAGAGAGGCTTGGGCATCCCGCTCTGTGGTTTTGGCACAATATCGTCCCCAATTAAAACACCTACCAGGATTATTATCATCACAGGCTGGTGGGGTGAATATCTGCAGCTGGTTTTGGAAGGGGGCAAGAGATTTTTTCCTCTCTTCCCCCTTAGAATCAAGAAAAAAGCCGAATGTGAAGTCAGTGAGGAAACATATCGGTCACCCCTGGGGGGGGAGAGGTCGGTGAGGGAGGTCACATGGGAGGAGGGGGGGGGAAGGGGGGGGTAAACTGTGTCCCCCTCCCCCCTTCCCCCCAAAAGGCAGCAACACCGTGTGCTAT
>WNWK01047604.1:0-13863 GCA_009830355.1 Cherax destructor | reverse complement strand
ATTTGTACCTTAGTCAATTTATACAAATGCAATTAATTGAACTATGGTAGTTTACTAAAGCTGGGAATAAAGGAGCTAGGGAAAATGATAGCAAACAATGAAAGTAAAGTAAATTAGTACCTGAGTTAGCACCTTAATTATTATAATAAAAATTAATAAAAGAACTGTGGCAGTTAGATTTTTTTTTTTAAGATAAAATCTAGGGAATATAACAGTAAACAATGAGGGTTAACACTTTAGGGAATATAATAGTAAATAAAAAGAGTAAAACACTTTAGGTAGTTGAGGGGGTGCCCCCTAATACCATAGTGCGCTAATTTTGTGAGCAATAAATCATGGTCGACTGTATCAAATGCTTTGCGTAGGTCTATGAAGATTCCCAGCAGAACTTCTTTCTTCTCAAGTGCGGTGTATATTAACTCTAACATGTGTGTTATAGCATCGTTTGTGCTCTTGTTGGTCCTGAATCCAAATTGACAGGGGTTTAGTACATTGTGTGAGACGAGGTAGGAATAGATCTGTTTATGAATTAATTTTTCGATTTTTTTTTTAGATTTTGCCACCGAAGTGGCTAGTTTATTGTGCACCCCATATCCATCCTGTGGACGGTAGCGCAAGAGCATATGGATACACAAAAGGCCTAGGCACTAGGCCCCAAAGGGGTTAACAATTGTACATTTGGGTTCATATCTACATTTCAATTATCTGTTACAAGCAGGTATCTTATTTCATGAATAAGATATCTTGACATGTCACATAGGTTATTATATTGTCTATCTCTATATTCCTCAATAAGTGCACAATTAAGCACATAGTGTTCACGACAGTGACCATATGCCTGATCACATAATTTGCATTTAGTTTGATCATCATCTGTCTCCCAAACTGTCAGAAGTACCTGTAGCCAAGCCTAAGCCTGGCCACTCAACATCAGTCAGTCTGCTCACATTGCAAGTTGCTCCACAAACATGTCCATCTGTGCTCGCATTATCATGAGCACAGATAGGCACGTTCATGGAAATTAATTTGATTTATATCTACAGTTCACTTATCTGTTACAAGCAAATTTAGGAAATTTGCTTAGAATAAGTGGTATCTTACCTTCACTAATAAGATATCTTGACATGTCACATAGGTTATTATACTGTCTATCTCTATATTCCTCAATAAGTGGACAATTCAGCACATAGTGTTCAAGACAGTGACCATATGCCTGATCACATAATTTGCATTTAGTTTGATCATCATCTGTGTATCTCCCAAACTGCCAGAAGTACTTGCAGCCAAGCCGAAGCCTGGCCACTACAACATCAGTCAGTCTGTTCACATTGCAAGTTGCTCCATAAACATACTTATCTACATTCATGTTATCATAGTGGGTTATAGATCTACTCAGGCTTCTAACTGCATTCCTATAGCTATCATTTTCATTATTTATTTCTCTCCTAATATTATTCCTAATGCTAGACACAGATATACCAAAGTTATATTCTACATTCTCCTTATGGGTGCTCTTCTTGGCTAACATATCAACTTTATCATGAAGGAGTAATCCAATGTGTGACGGAATCCATAGGAAATGTACTTTAATTTTTCGAAGATTTTAGAAAGCAGTGGTAAATTTGAGATTGGTCTATAATTGTTCAAGTCAGTTTGGTCACCTCCTTTGTGGATCGGGGTGACCCTAGCTATTTTGAGAATTGATGGGAAGGTTGAAGATTCAATGGATTTATTGAATAATGCTGCTATAATTGGTGACAGTACATGTGTAGCTTTTTTGTACATAAAGGGTGGTAAGCTGTTTATGTCTCCTGCTTTGTTTTTAAGGGTGTTGATTATGAGTGAGACTTCAATTGAGTTGGTAGTTGGTAGGAGCTAGGAATAGTGTATCTGGGTAGGTGTTGGTGAGGTAGTCTGTTGGACGAGTGTTCGAGCTTGGGATCCTACTCGCTAGATTCTTTCCTATGGTGGAGAAGAAAACATTAAGTCTGTTTGCTGTCTCAGTTGGTGAGAGTAGGGGTTCGTCTGTTTTTGATAATTTGATGGTATTGTTCGTGGATATCTTTTTATTTCCTAGAATTGTAGATAGGGTTTTCCAGGTCTTTTTCATATCACCTTTTACGGTCTGGAGTCTGTTCTCATAATACAATTTTTTGGACCTTCTTATCAGGCTAGTAAGGATTGATGAGTAGCGTTTGGATTGTTCTCTGGTTATTAGACCCCTTCTATATTGTTTTTCATATTGGTGCCTCTTATTTATGGATTTAAGGATGCTGGGTGTTAGCCAGGGATTGTTAAGTCTCTTAGCTGTGATCTGTTTAGTTTTTTTCGGGCAATGTCTGTTATAGAGGTTATGTGTTTTTTTAAGAAAGTTCTTGATGCATTCATTAGTATCTGAATGTGTTTCCAATTCATTAAGCCAGTCAATGTTCGTCATAGCTGATATAAAATTATTAACAGCAGACTCATTATGTAGTCTGAAGGTAACTTTTGCAATTTCTTGGGGCAGAATGCCTAGGTTAGTTATGAGAAAGGTAGGGTAGTGGTCTGTGGTGTTTTCTGTGATTATGCCTGATTTTAGAGGAGATATTGTGTTAGTCCAGATGTGGTCTAGTAACGAGGTACTATTATCGGAGATTCTTGTAGGTTTTGATATTGTTGGTAGTAATAAGCAGTTGCTCATAGTGTTTGTGAATTCAGTTACCTGCGGGTCTTGGTCATGTAGGAGATTTATGTTGAAATCTCCTGTGAGCAGCAAATGATCTTTGTTAAGGCGTGAATCGATTATCAGGTTTCCTAGTTTTTCACTAAAGTGGCGGATGTTTGACTGTGGTAATCTGTAGATGTTTATCACTGTGAGGGGTTTTGCAGGTCTTTTGATTTAAATTTAGCTATAATATATTCTCCATGTTCATCCCTTGTACAAGAATTTTCGATACATTCGAGTTGATCTGTATAATATATTGCTGTTCCACCCCCTCGCTGGTCTGTCCTACAGTTGTGAATGGCTGTGTAACCTGGGATGGCATAGATACCTGTAGTATCAGGCTTTAGCCAGGTCTCAGTGAGTGTGATGATTGACATATTGGACTGTAGGGATTGGAGTAGTGCTGTGAGGTCATCATAATGTTTGCTCAACGATCTAACATTGTAATTGAAGATAGTTAAGTTATTGTTGGCTCTGAGTAATGTCTTTGCTTGATCAGCTGTGTAATAGTTACAATTGCTGTTGTTTTATACTCCAATGAAATTTTAATTTCCTCACATTTTCCATATTGGAGTAATTGAAATTTCTCATTATTGAACATAATATTGTTTTCTGCAGCCTATTTAAAGATTTGGTTGATGTCTGCTTGGAGTCTTGCAGTGTCTTCAATGGTGGACACTGTCATGCAGATTCGGGTGTCAACTACAAAGGAAGACACGGCACTGTGGCTTATATCCCTGTCTATGTCTGATATGAGGATGAGGAACAAGATGGGAGCGAGTACTGTGCCTTGTGGAACAGAGCTTTTCACTGTAGCCACCTCAGACTTTACTCTGTTGACTACTACTCTTTGTGTTCTATTTGTTAAGAAATTATAGATCCATCTACCAACTTTTCCTGTTATTCCTTTATCACGCATTTTGTGTGCTATTACACCATTGTCACACTTGTCAAAGGCTTTTGCAAAAGTCTGTGTACGTATATAACATCTGCATTATGTTTGTCTTCTAGAGCATCCAGGACCTTGTTGTAGTGGTCCAGTAGTTGGGACAGACAGGAGTGACCTGCTCTAAACCCATGATGGGTATCTAGATGGGTGGCGATCTTGCTTCTTAGAACCCTTTCAAAGATTTTTATGATATGGGACGTTAGCGCTATTGGTCTGTAGTTCTTTGCTATTGCTTTACTGCCCCTTTGTGGAGTGGGGCTATGTCTGTTCTTTTTAGTAACTGCAGGACGACCCCAGTGTCCATGCTCCCTCTCCATAGGATGTTAAAAGCATGTGATAGGGGCTTCTTGCAGTTCTTGATGAACACGGAGTTCCATGAGTCTGGGCCTGGGGCGGAGTGCATGGGCATGTCATTTATTGCCTTTTCGAAGTCATTTGGCATCAGGATAATGTCAGATAGGTTTGCATTTACCAAATTCTGCGGCACTCTCATAAAAAATTAATTTAGGTCTTTGACACTCAGTCTGTGTGTGTGTGTGTGTGTGTGTGTGTGTGTGTGTGTGTGTGTGTGTGTGTGTGTGTGTGTGTGTGTGTGTGTGTGTGTGTGTGTCAGGTACCTTGAGCTGTTCGCCCCTCTGACCCACTTTCGCCTTAGCTGCTGGGTTAAGCCCTGGCTCAACTTCACTCCTCTCTAGCGCTAATCTTCGCCTGTCCCGTCCTCCCCGCTCACCCCACAGAAGTCTCATCAACAGGAGAGCCTGCTATTCCTGTTCTCAAGTCTGCCCCACGATCGCCTTAGCTGCTGGGTTAAGCCCTGGCTCTATTTCTACGACTAAGAAGACTCCTCTCCAGCACTATTCTTCGTCTGTACCGTCTTCCCCGCTCATCCCATTGGGATCTTACCTGAACTTATTCGATTCGATTCGATTCCTTCGTGTTAGTGTGACTTTGTAAATGGTCCAAGTCGGACCGAAACGTCGTCGTAAGCTCCTCTCCCTTTATATGTGCGGGTTGTGTGTCTACTATCAACAATCCTACCATACCTGTGTCTGGCTTCTGACACAAGCATGCCACAATTTATACTTAATGAGTTGAGAGCATTTATGGATGACAGAGAATCAGTTACAATTAAAGTGTCAACCTTAGAAACATGGACGTATTTGAGTGCAAGGAGTATGGCATACAGTTCTGTCTGAAGGGTAGAGGCCCAGTTATTGATGCGTGCTCCAATTTCTTTAAGAGAGCCATCACTCTGCATGACAACAGCAGCACTACCAGCTGCACCAGTGTATGACAACAGCAGCACTACCAGCTGCACCAGTGTATGACAACAGCAGCACTACCAGCTGCACCAGTGGATTGGTGAACAGAACCATCAACGTAAATAATTTGTGAAAGAGTGTGCTGTGTGACTAATAAATTATCAATACAGCTTAAGGCATCATGTGAGCTTGAGGAAGTGTTGACAGCTGGAGCCTGGGGTGGTGTTGACAGGTGGAGCCTGGGGTAGTGTTGACAGGTGCAGCCTGTTGTGGTGATGACAGGTGGAGCCTGGAGTAGTGATGACGGGGGAAGCCTAAGGTGGTGTTTACAGCTGGAGCTTGGGGTAGTGTTGACAGATCGAGCCTGGGGTGGTGTTGACAGTTGGAGCCTTGGGTAGTGTTAACAGGTGAGGCCTGTTGGGGTGTTGACATGTGGAGCCTGGGGTAGTGTTGACAGGGGAGGCCTAAGGTGGTGTTGACAGATGGAGCCTGGAGTGGTGCTGACAGGTGGAGCCTGGTGTGGAGTTGACAGATGAAGCCTAAGGTGGTGTTGACAGGTGGAGGCGGGGTAGTTTTGACAGGTGGAGCCTAGGGTGGAGTTGACAGGTGGAGCCTGGGGTGTTGACAGGTGGAGCCTGGGTTGTTGGCAGGTAGAGCCTGGCGTGGTGTCGGCAGGAGGAGCCTGGCGAGGTGTTGACAAGTAGCTCCTGGGAAGTTGATGACAGGTGGAGTTTGGGGTGTTAATAATAATAATAATAATATAATAATAATAATAATTTTTATTTCAATGCATGTTACAAGTGTACAATGTTATTGGTAGTTACAATTATAAAACAATTATAAAACTGTAATGCAAGGAGAGCCACTGGCATGCCATGGCATTAGGGGCAGTTTATTCTAGAGACTTATTCACTAAGTACTTAATGCTAAAGAAATTGATTGAGTTTATTCTAGTTCTGTATTATTTAAATTATTATATGGTTATACATAAATAACAAAAAAGGCACAATACCGTGACTGGAACAATACACACACAACCCGCACATATAAAAGAGAGGAGCTTACGACGACGTTTCGCCGACTTGGACCATTTACAAAGTCACACTAACACACAGAGACAGAGGAAGGGTATTTATAGGCAGGCAGACAGGGGAGGGTACAAGAGAGTGGGGAAATGTAGGAGTAGTGGTAGTAGTGGTAGTAGTAAAGGTAGTAGTACAGGTAGTAGAGTAGACAGTCATATGGGAAGGAGCACTGCTATGAGGCTAGCGACCCGCAAGGGGGTACGAGAGGGAAGAAAAGCGAAAATGAAGGAAAATACAAGGCAAAAGAAAGAACAGAAAGAAAGGAAAACCCAAAGAAAAAAAAGGAGAAGGGGAAGATAAGACAGGGAAGGAATCAGGTTAAGTCACGGGTGTTCTGAAGTTTAGAGCATTTAACAATGTAATGAGAGAGGAAAGCATCAACAGAGACAAAGCCAGGGCTAAGATTCATACAGGGAAAGTTGTGTATAAGGGAGGATTCAACCAGGCGGCGACTATGAAAGTTAGACGTAGGGTAGACAGTTTTAGCAGAAGACCAATCAATGGGATGACTGTGATCTCTGACATGACAGAAAAGAGCATTATTAGTGTCGGCAAGCCTAACACTATTTTTGTGCTCCCTGAGTCTGTCAGAAAGAGATCGGCCAGTTTCTCCGAAGTACTGAAGAGGACAGGAGGAGCAAGAAATAGAGTAGACACCAGGAGAATCTGTGGAGGTAGGGGAGGTATGAACTAGATTAGTGCGAAGAGTGTTAGTTTGGCGAAAGGTAAGTTTGATGTCTAAGGAACGGAGAGAGTTGCTGAGATTAGAGAGACCAGAGATGTAGGGAAGGCAGAGGACTGGAGAGTTCTCAGGAGTAGAGGGTTTAGAGAGAAGAAAGTCCGTTTAGCACGAGAGAAAGCAGAGTCTATGAAATGGGAAGGGTAGCCCAGGCGGGAAAAAGAATTATGAAGAGTGGAAATTTCTGCTTCAAGAAACTGAGGATCACAGATGCGGAGAGCACGGAGAAAGAGGGAGATAAGAACACTCTTCTTGACAGAGGAGGCATGATAAGAGAAGTAATGAATGTACATGCCACTGTGCATAGGCTTGCGGTACACGGAGAAGGCAAAACCTGTAACTGAACGGTGGACATGAACATCAAGGAAAGGAAGCAAAGAATTAGATTCCTCTGTCTCTGTGTGTTAGTGTGACTTTGTAAATGGTCCAAGTCGGGCCGAAACGTCGTCGTAAGCTCCTCTCTTTTATATGTGCGGGTTGTGTGTGTATGGTTATACATACTATTAAAAGACAATACAAGAGAAATTGGTTGAGTTTAATCTAGTTGTATAATTTATTTCAAATTACAGTATGTTGATGCTATACTAGTATAATAACAATACTAGAAATAGTTTTTAGAGTTTCTTCTAGATATATATTTTATTTCAAATTAAGGAAATGATGATACTATAAGATTTTAAATGACAATATGATGATATGAGATTGCAACAAGTGTTAAGGAGGATGAACATATCAAATTGAGATCTTCTTAAGTAAAATAATATTGGGTTTGGAAGTTTGTTACAGTATGAGTATTTAGTATAGGGTGAGTAGGTGATTTTTGAGAAGAGTCTTGAATTGATTTTCCGACAAGGTTAACTTGATATTTACTGGTAATGAATTCAGATTCTGGGGCCCTTTATGTGCATAGAATTTTTTACATTGGTTAGTATGGACTCGTATGTCAAATAGTGATCTGTGTTTTAGTCATGTCTGTGGGACCTATTAAAGTTGTTGAGGAGAATTTTGAAGGGTTGATATTAGCAATGTAGAGTTTTATGTATGTAGAAGGCACATGAATAGGTATGAATATTTTTTATGGTGAGTAGTTTTAAGGTTCTGAATATAGGTGGAATATGCTGTCTAGAGTGGGAATTTGTTATCATCCTGACTGCAGCCTTTTGCTGGGTTATGAGTGGTCTAAGGTGATTTAATGTTGTTGAGCCCCATGCACAGATTCCATAGGTGAGATAAGGGGATAAGAGAATGATATAGTGGCAATGAGAGCTGGTTGAGGCACATAATAGCGTATCTTAGATAATATACCTACTGTCCTTGAGATTTTCTTGGAAATTTGTTGTATGTGTGTTTGGAATTTAAGACTACTGTCAAGGTGGATTCCCTAGGAATTTTCCCTCTGTGAGCCTTGTGATGGGTGAACCATTTAGCGTTATGTTATGGAACATTTGTAGCTTTGTTTCCAAACTGAATGGCTGAGTAGTTTTGACAGGGAAGCCTAAGGTGGTGCTGGACATTTGAGCTTGGAGTAGTGCTGACAGATGGAGCCTGTTGTGGTGCTGACAGGTGGAGTTTCGTGTACTGTTAACAGGTGGAGCCACTGGGTGTTAACATGTGGAGCCTGGGTAGTGTTGACAGGGAGGCCCAAGATAGTGTTGACAGCTGGAG
This sequence comes from Cherax destructor, assembly GCA_009830355.1. Lineage (NCBI taxonomy): Eukaryota > Metazoa > Arthropoda > Malacostraca > Decapoda > Parastacidae > Cherax > Cherax destructor. Next base: position 5,456 of record WNWK01047604.1, on the reverse strand, counting down.
CCTGGAGTAGTGTTGACAGATGTATCCTGGTGTGGTGTTGACAGGTGAGCGACAGGTGAAGCCTAAGATGGTGTGACAGGTGGAGGCTGAGGTAGTGTTGAAGGTGGAGCCTGGGGTAGTGTTGACAGGTGGAGCCTGGGTCAGTGTTGACAGGTGGAGCCTGAGATACTGTTGACAGGTGGAGCCTGAGATACCTGTTGACAGGTGGAGCCGGGTTGCTGCTGACAGGGCAGCCGGGGTTGTGTACAGGTGAAGCCTGGGATGGTGTTGACAGGTGAGCCTGGGGAGCATTGACAGGTACCTGCGATGGTGTTGACAGTTGGAGCCTGGGGTGGTGTTGACAGCTGGAGCCTGAGGTAATGTTGAAAGATGGAGCCTGGAGTGGTGCTGACAGGTGGAGAATGGGGTGGAATTGACAGGTGGAGCCTGGGGTTGTGTTGACAGGTGGAACCTTGGATTTTGTTGACAGCTGGAGCCTGCGGTAGGTGTTGACAGATGGGGCTTGGGGTGGTGCTGACAGGTAGCCTGTGGTGTTGACAGGTGGAGCCTGGAGTATTGTTGATAGGGAAGCCTAGTGGTGTTGGCATCTGGAGCTTGGGGTAGTTTTAACAGATGGAGCCTGGGGTAGTGTGACAGATGGAGCCTGAGATTGTTGACAGGAAGCCTAAGGTGGTGTGACATCTGAGCTTGGGGTAGTGTTGACAGGTGGAGCCTGGAGTATTGTTGACAGGTGGAGCCTGGGGTAGTGTTGACAAATGGAGCTTGGGGTGGTGCTGACAATGGAGCCTGGAGTGGAGTGACAGGTGGAACCTTGGAGGGTGTTGACAGCTAGAGCATGCGGTAGTGTTGACAGATGGGGCTTGGGGTTGTGCTGACTGGTGAGCCTGTTGTGTTGACAGGTGGAGCCAGGAGAAGCGTTGACAAGAAGCCTAAGGTGGTGTTGACATCTGGAGCTTGGGGTAGTGTTGACAGATGGAGCCTGGGGTGTTAATGACAGGGGAGCTTGGGGGTGGAGTTGTCAGGTGAAGCCAAGGTGGTGTGGACAGGAGGCTGGGGTAGTGTTGACAGATGGAGCCTATGGTGGTGCTGACAGGTGGAGAATGGGGTGAAATTGAGAGGTGGAGCCTTGGGTGGTGTTGACAGGTGGAACCTTGGATGGTGTTGACAGCTGGTACCTTCGGTAGTGTTGATAGATGGGGCTTGGGGTGGTGCTGACAGGTGGAGCCTGTTGTGTTGGACATGGAGCCTGAGTATTGTTGACAGGGGAAGCCTAAGGTGGTGTTGATATCTGGAGCTTGGGGTAGTGTTAACAGATGGAGCCTGGGGGAGCTGACAGGAGCCTGGGGTGGAGTTGACATTTGGAACCTTGGTGTTGACAGCTGGAGCCTGCGGTAGTGTTGACAGATGGGGCTTCGGGTGGTGCTGACAGGTGGAGCCTGTTGTGTTGACAGATGGAGCATGGAGTATTGTTGACAGGGGAAGCCTAAGGTGGTGTTGACATCTGGAGCCTTTGGTGGTGCTGACAGGTGGAGCTTGGGGTGGTGCTAACAGATGGTAGCTGGGGTAGTGTTGACAGGTGGAGCTTCAGGTGGTGTTGACAGGTGGAGCCTGGAGTAGTGTTGACAGGTGGAGCCTGGGGCAGTGTTGACAGGTGGAGCCTGGGGTAGTGTTGAGATGGAGTCTTGTGTGGTGCTGACAGGTGGAGCCTGGGGTAGAGTTGACAGGGGACCAGGATGGTGCAAAAGGTGGAGCCTGGGATGGGTTTAAGGGGGACCTTGATTTGACAGGTGAGCCTGGGATTTCAAAGGGGACCCGGGATATTTACAGGTGGAACTGGCAAATTTGACAGGTGAGCCTGGGATGGTTTGACAGGTGACTGGGATGGTTTTGACAGGTGGAGACTTGGATGTTGTTGACAGTTTTGGAGCCTGGGATGGTGTTGACAGGTGGAGACTGGGATGGTGTTGACAGGTGGAGCCTGGGGTGGTGTTGACAGGTTAAGCCTGGGGTGGTGTTGACAGGTGGAGCTTGGGGTGGAGTTGACAGGTGAAGCAAGATGTGGTGTTGACAGGTGGAGGCTGGGGTAGTGTTGACAGGTGGAGCCTAGGGTGGTGTTGACAGGTGGAACCTGGGGTAGTGTTGACAGGTGGAGCCTGGGGCAGTGTTGACAGGTGGAGCTTAGGGTAGTGTTGAGAGATGGAACCTCGTGTGGTGCTGACAGGTGGAGCCTGGTGTGGTGCTGACAGGTGGAGCCTGGGATGGTGTTAACAGGTGAAGCCTGGGATGGTGTTGACAGGTGGAGCCTGGGATGGTGTTGACAGGTGGAGCCTGGGATGTTGACAGGTGGAGCCTGGGATGTTGACAGGTGGAGCCTGGGATGGTGTTGACAGGTGGAGACTGGGATGATGTTGACAGGTGGAGCCTGGGATGGTGTTGACAGGTGGTGACTGGGATGGCGTTGACAAGTGGAGACTTGGATGTTGTTGACAGGTGGAGCCTGGGATGGTGTTGACAGGTGGAGCCTGGGGTGGTGTTGACAGGTGGAGCCTGGGGTGGTGTTGACAGGTGGAACTTCGGGTGGAGTTGACAGATGAAGCCTAATGTGGTGTTGACAGGTGGAGGCTGGGGTAGTGTTGACTGGTGGTGCCTGGGGTGGTGTTGACGGGTGGAGGCTGGGGTAGTGTTGACTGGTGGTGCCGGGGGGTGGTGTTGACAGGGGAGCCCGGGGAGTGTTGACAGGGTGGGCCGGGGGGTGGTGTTGACAGGTGGAGCCTGGGGTGGTGTTGACAGGTGGAGCCGGGGGTGGTGTTGACAAGGTGGGCCTGGGGTGGTGGACAGGTGGACCCCTGGGGTGGTGTTGAGGTGGAGCCTGGGGTGGGTGTTGACAGGGGAGCCTGGGGTGGTGTTGACAGGGGGCCGGGGGGTGTTGACAGGTGGGCCTGGGGTGGTGTTGACGGGGGCCTGGGGTGGGTTGACGGGGGAGCCTGGGGTGGGTTGACGGGTGGACCGGGTGGTGGACGGGGGGCCCCGGGGTGGGTGACGGGGAGCCTGGGGTGGTGTTGACGGGGGCCTGGGGTGGTGTTGACAGGGGACCCCGGGGGGGTTGCCCCAGGTGGAGCCCGGGGTGGTGTTGACAGGTGGACCCCGGGGTGGTTTACAGGTGGAGCCTGGGGGGTGCTGACAGGTGGGCCTTGGGGGTGTTGACGGTGGAGCCTGGGGTGGGTGTTGACAGGTGGAGCCTGGGGGGGTGTTGACAGGTGGAGCCTGGGGGGGGTGTTGACAGAGGGCCGGGGGGTGTGACAGAGGACCTGGGGTGGTGTTGACAGAGGACCCCGGGGGTGATGACGGGACCGGGGTGGTGTTGACAGATGGACCCCGGGGTGGTGGGGACAGAGGAGCCTGGGGTGGTGTTGACAGAGGACCCCGGGGTGGTGTTGACAGGTGGAGCCTGGGGTGGGTTGACAGGTGGGCCTGGGGTGGGTTTGGCAGCAGCTCAGTGTGTCGTGCACCAGCGATAAACCTCGACATGACACTGGACGACCCCAGCCCACACTCTTTTTTTCTGGTGTCCTGCAGCTGGCCAGGACTCCCCCCCGTCCATCCTACCCCCTTGAACAGGTCAACCTCCATAACTCTTCTGTTTCTACTATAATGAAGAATGGGCTTGTAAACCGGGGGATTTATTAGGGATGGGTGGACACCGCCAACTCGCGAGGAAAGTTTTGTGTTTGCATCAGATTTCCGTAATATTTCGGATTAATTGCATGTATATGTCAAATCTTTAATTACAGAACCGATATACGTATTACCTTTACGGTAAAAAATATTTTATGAATACGTTTTTTTTGTGTATATTTACCTGCTAATGTGTTTAAGGACCCTAATGGAAATGGGGACTGACTTTTTTGGTTTTGAGGTATTTACACAAATGTACTATGTAAGGCAATTGTAACCATAACAAAATTGTGAAAAAATTGTAGTGAAATAAACACTTGCCTGTTTTAATAAATTTATTATTTAAAATATTTAATTGTTTGTTCTCTTTTCGGAAGCTTATTTTGATGTGCCTTATAGATTACTTTTATTCTTCATGGTATTCTATCATAAGAAAAAAATGGAAAAAGTGATTACAAATTATCCAGAATAAAATGGTCAGATTTTCTTGGCCTTGGGTCCAAGAGAATATGTAGGCCAAATGAACTTCAAAACTAAAAAGATGTAAAGCAACCCAAATTTAACCTTGTATATGAAATTGCTTAACCAGTGTTCAGAATATGTTGCTTCAAACTTTTTAGCCCCTAAAGGAAGGTTCCTTAATGCTGGTGAGGGGTCTTTATCTAGGGAATTGGTTCTGTGCTCCAATTCCCTGAATTAAACCTGGGTACCTTCCACATCCCCACAGGCGCTGTATAATCCTAAAGGGTTTAGTGCTTCCCTTGATTATAATAATAATCAAACTTTTTTGAATTAGGAAAAAAAATGATACTGATATTGAGCCCCTGTTTACCTTAGCTGCTCACTGGAACTCGGTCAGTTCTTACTTTTTTTTTTTCATACAAGGAATGTATCCAAACCCAGCCATAAATTTTCATTTCTAATACAAATACATACTTGTATGAGAGGAAGATTTTATTGGCATATCGTGTGATAAGATTTTGTTCAGACTTTTAACCCCAAGGGTTGGCCACCCAGTATAACCCAAGAAAGGAGGGTCATTGAAGGACTGTCTGTCTTATTTTAAATGGGGCCCTCAATCCTGTCCCCCAGGATGCAACCCCACTAATCGACCACCCCCGGACCTACTTGCTTGCTAGGTGAAAGGACAACAGGTAAAAAACACGCCCAAGTTTCCACCCTTACCGGGGGTTTAACCACGAACATTCAGCGTGGGGGAAGTAGAGCATTGCTTACCGGCCACGGGCCACTGTGACTTCAGCACTAGCATTCAGACCAGTCTTTCCTGTAATATTCTGTTTATAAAGAACATGTTGTACCAATGCTTGCTTTGTTTAAATTAGTATGTAATTTTCATTGTATGACATGATTCACAACTCTTTTAACAAGGCAAGTGTTTCTCCAGTATGGTATATCTGCATCAATAATGTGAAATACGGTATCACCTTTGAAAAAGTATTTATAATAATAATATTTTTTTTTCATTGCAAAGTTTACACGAGATTTTGTAATTACAATTATGAATTGAAGTGAAGGAGAGCCACTATCATGCCATGGCACTATGGGTATGCCATGGCATTAGGTTATGTTCAGATTCATTTAGGTTAGGTTCAAATTAAAATGGCTTGGGTTGGGTTAAACCCAAACTAATTAATGTTCTGTATAACTTTGGCTTTCAATATGCTATCAAGTGTCTACCTACCGAGTCTAATTGGAGAGAATTTCCAGGGTCCGCCCCGCGCCCGGGTCCGTGACCCCGGCCTCCTGTTGGACCAGAGCCC
>WNWK01047603.1:0-13864 GCA_009830355.1 Cherax destructor | reverse complement strand
AAGAAACAGTGATGCATGCTATATATTTTTGTGAGGAACTGGGGGTGGTGAGAGAATGGATAGGCAGGGTGTTGGAGGAAAATGGGGGTGGGGTATTTCAGTACTGAGGGCTATGAGTATGGATATACGAGGGTGGGTGATAGAGAACGCAGGGTTTATGGTATTTAATGGTGGATTTCGTGTGTGTGTCCTGGAGACTGAGGGAGCAAGGGGTGGGGAAAGGATTAGAGCTATGGGGGAACAATGTATAGGAGTAAATGCAGGAATCGGGTGGTGTATGAGAGTAAATGGGAGTCTGCATTTTCTGATGAGTATAGGAACATGGTTTTGCGGATGTATTGTAGAATGAAGGGGCTTGACGTGGTAGGAGGGTAAGCTCATCCTGGTTAAGGTATGATGAGTGAGCGTGGAGTTTTGGATGTGATTAGGGTGTAGTTCTAGGTGGGGGAGGTGTGTCTGTTGGGTCATAGTGGAGAGGGGATTTTAATTATCAAGGTAATTTTAGCGGTTGTGGGGAGATAAGGGGTTTTAGGGTATGTGTGCATGGGCAGGGGGTGGCTTTTCAAGTGGGGGGAGGGTTTGAATATAGGGTTAATCTTTTTGTAAGGGATTGAGGGGTTTACCTGACGGTTTTTCTTGGTCGGGAGGCATGGGTCTGGAGTATGAGTATGGGGAGCTTCTCTGTTGGATGATGACGTAGGGAATACAAAATATTAGACTCATGTACCTGTTTTGTATAATAAGGTACAGGGTTTAGGGCCTGCTTTAGTTTTATGTGTTAAGTTATACCATGAATTAAGGACAGATCCTAGACTTCACCTTACGAAGCAGATAAAGCAAATGCGATAGTAATTATGAACAAGGTAGATTATAGTGGAATGAGGGAAAAGTCCATAGATAGGAGTAATGAAAGTGTGAATGCCTGTATGGTGATAGTTTTGTAGTCTGCTCGTTAAGGTAGGGTGAGGGTCGTGCTCCCGCTATTCCCCCTCTCCACCCGGTGAGAGGTGAAGTGCGAGGCTCCAGCCACGGGAATTATCACTTGACTGAATACTCCCGACTCCACTGTAAGTATTTCACAGCTGCTCCTATCTTAATTCATTTTATGTTTAGAGCTTCACTCGTGATTTTGGGAACTTAATTCTGCTCTGCCCTGCCTTGTCTTATTGTAAAGTAGATTGTTTCAGTCTCACCATTATTAGTGATGAGTAATTGATTATTAGTGATGAGTAATTGTCTTTTGATTTCTTTCCCAGCCTTTAGAACCAGCACGGGTCATCTGGCTCAAAGCAGAGTGAGTGTGAAGGAGTTATCTCAAGTGAGACAGAGACGTAATCTCCAACTGTTCCCCTTCAACTGTGATTCCACTAGAGCCAAAACCCAGGCATCTGATTCACCCCTGGACGACACCAGAGTCCCTGGTACATTGTCAACTACTGGAGTTTCTAACGTGTTAGAAACATATGTCAACTGAGTGGGTTTTGGAAACATCCGTCGACAGAGTGGTTGTTGACACCTTCATCGATTAGTTAACACCAGGAAGGAGTTCAGAAAAGGAAGCTTCAGTGTCAAGACATCGACACGTACGTTTACCAACTTCCATCTGTACATATTAGCTTCAACATAGTTTTATTTTTATATTTTCATTTTTCATTTTCTTTAAGATAGGATTTGAGATTCATTTTAAGTATTTATTTTCATAAAATATTCTTTAAATAAAAGTGCTTATTTTCATTGTTATTGTCTTTTTCTATTCTTATAATTTTCCTAAGGAGGAGCCAGCCTTGATTCATCTTGGGTTCAAGATTGAACCAGGACTGAGTAACGAACCTTCACAAGTGGAAAAATTAACATATTAGAAGACGGGGGTGCTTACGTGCCCCTTAATATACACTTCAATTGTGGGGGAAAATCTGAAGCCTTATCAGTCGAGTTTTGGGACTGAGAATTATAAATGAATCTTTATCTCTATAACACAACACAAGAACAATACGAGGAATAAACCTTGCTGATATACCACGTGTAGGACTTTCTGTTGAGAAACGCCAAGCAAATATAAGTCCCAAAAATATAGAACTCACTGTCTTGAAAATGCCACAAGTTCCGTATCTGCTAGCAGCTTTAATAACTTTGTTAAATACACCTATTAAATCTTACTTGAATGTTATATCCACTAAATGCCTGTATACGTTATTTCATTATTGTTACACTACTATTCTACCATTCCTAAAAATGCATATCATTCATGTAATATATTTTTTAAATAAATTTTCTGCAATTGCCTAAAATTAAATACTTTGTCTAGAATCAAGTAATATGCAAATTCCAGGATTAGTTTGCCCAAAATATGTATAATAAATGGCTCTAATTTAGACATTCAGTTGAATCAATTGACTTTTTACTAGAATTGTATCAGAACTGTAACCAATTTTACAGTAAACTTCTATATAACTTATGTGTATCCAGAAAGAAAAAGATTTGATTCTATACAATGTTTTCTCGATGCCAGCACCCTAACCAGTAAGAAAATTTCATGTATATAACTGTCTTTTTTCTTCTCTCTACCCCTTCTTGCTAAAGATAGTCTCGGGGCTGGAAATACACAGCTACTTCGCACTCTCTATAAGAAACAATTATCACTATTTACTACATGAATGTATTAATAAAGAAGACTGGTGAGAAATAGAACTCTAACCTGTTCGTCCCCAGCAGCGACTGCCTCCACCACCTTGTGACACATGTGGTACACAATGGTTGCAGTGGCAGAAGAGTCTACGTCTCCTGCAAGAGAGAGGAGAAGTCCTTTCTTGCCCGACCTTCGAAGGTAGTCCCAAAGCCAACAGGCGGGACCCTCCACCACTTTTTCCTCCATCGTGGTTAGCCGGGGCACCATGGGCTCACAGGAGGGCAGGCACATCACCCCTCCCTCACCACATAAGGAAAAGTCTGCCTGAAGTGAGATAATACTTGTTGAGTACTTTATAGTGAAAAGATTTTTATTTTTTATTAACACATAGGCAGTTTCCCACCAAGGCAGGGTGGCCCGAAAGAGAAAAACTTTCATCATCATTCACTCCATCACTGTCTTGCCAGAGGCGTGCTTACAATACAGCTACAAAACTGCAACATTAACACCCCTCCTTCAGAGTGCAGACACTGTACTTCCCATCTCCAGGAATCAAGTCCGGCCTGCCGGTTTCCCAGAAACCCTTCATAAATGTTACCTTGCCTACACTCCAACAGCACGTAAAGTCCTAAAAACCATTTGTCTACATTCGGTCCTATCTAACACGCTCATGCATGCTTGCTGAAGTCCAAGCCCCTTGCACATAAAACCACCTTTACCTTCTCCCTCCAACCTTTTCTAGGCAGACTCTACCCCACCTTCCCTCCACTACAGATTTATACACTCTCGAAGTCATTCTATTTTATTCCATCCTCTATATATCCAAACCATCTCAACAACCCTCAGCTCTCTGGATAATAGTTTTGGTAATCCCACACCTCCTCCTAATCTCCAAACAACGGATTCTCTGCATTATATTCACACCACACATTGCCCTCAGACATGACATCTCCACTGCCTCCAGCCTTCTCCTTGTTGCAACATTCTCAACCCATGTCTCACACCCATACAAGAGTGTTGGTATAACTATACTCTCATACATTTCATTCTTTGCTTTCATGGATAAAGTTCTCTGTCTCCACAAGCTCCTCAGTGCACCACGCACCTTTTTCCCCTCGTTAATTCTATGATTCACCTCATCCTTCATAGACCCATCTGCTGACACATCCACTCCCAAATATCTGAACACATTCACCTCCTCCATGCTCTCTCCTCCAATCTGATATCCAATCTTCCGTTATCTAATTTTTTTATTATCCTCATCACCTTACTCTTTCCTATATTCACTTTAAATTTCCTTCTTTTACATACCCTACCAAACTCATCCACCAACCTCTGCAACTTCTCTTCAGAATCCCCAAAAGCACAGAGTCATCAGCAAAGAGCATCTGTGACAACTCCCACTTTGTGTTAGATTCTTAATCTTTTAACCCCACACCTCTTGCCAACACCTGAGCATTCACTTCTCTTACAACTCTATCTATAAATATATTGAACAACCACGATGACGTCACACATCCCTGTCTAAGGCCTACTTTTACTGGGAAATAATCTCCTCTCGCCTACATACTCTAACCTGAGCCTCAGTATCCTCGTAAAAACTTTTCACCGCTTTCAATAACCTACCTCCTATCATATGCCTTTTCCAAATCCATAAATGCCACAAACACCTCTTTACCCTTATCTGAATATTGTTCACCTATATGTTTCACTGCAAACACTTGGTCTACACACCCCCTACCCTTCCTAAAGCCATCTTGTTCATATGCTATCCTGCTCTCCGTCTTACTCCTAATTCTTTCAATAATAACTCTACCATACACTTTACCAGGTATACTCAACAGACTTATTCCCCTATAATTTTTACACTTTTGTCCCCCTTTGCCTTTATACAAAGGAACTATGCATGCTCTCTGCCAATCCCTAGGTACCTAACCCTCTTCCATACATTTATTAAATAAAAAACACTAACCACTCTAAAACTATATCTCTTCCTGCCTTTAACATTTATATCTTTATCCCATCAATCCCAGCTGCTTTACCCCTTTTCATTCTACTCACTGCCTCACGAACTTCCCCCACACTCACAACTGGTTCTTCCTCACTCCTATAAGATGTTATTCCTCCTTGCCCTATACACGAAATCACAGCTTCCCTATCTTCATCAACATTTAACAATTCCTCAAAATATTCTCTCCATCTTCCCGATACTTCTAACTCTCATTTAATAACTCTCCTCTCCTATATTTAACTGACAAATCAATACTTTCCCTAGGCTTTCTCAACTTATTAATCTCACTCCAAAACTTTTTCTTATTTTCAACAAAATTTGTTGATAACATCTCACCCACCCTCTCATTTGCTCTCTTTTTTCATTGATTCACCACTTTCTTAACCTCTCTTTTTCTCTCCATATACTCCTCCCTCCTTACATCACTTCTACTTTGTAAAAACCTCTCATATGATAACTTTTTCTCTCTTACTACTCTCTTTACATCATCATTCCACCAATCGCTCTTCTTCCCTCCCGCACCCACTTTCCTATAACCACAAACTTCTGCTGAACACTCTAACACTATATTCTTAAACTTACCCAATACCTCTTCTACCCCACTGCCTATACTCTCACTAGCCCATCTGTCCTCCAACAGTTGTTTATATCTTACCATAACCGCCTCCTTCTTTAGTTTATAAATCTTCACTTTCTCTACTTGCTGTTTCCATTCTCCTTGTATCCCATTTACCTTTTACTCTCACTGTAGCTACAACTAAAAAGTGATCTGATATATCTGTGGCCCCTCTATAAACATGTACATCCTGAAGTCTACTCAACAGCCTTTTATCTACCAATATGTAGTCCAACAAACTACTGTCATTTCGCCCTACATCATATCTTGTATACTTATTTATCCTCTTTTTCTTAAAATATGTTACCTATAACCAAACCCTTTCTATACAAGTTCAATCATATGCTCCTCATTGTCCATTTACACCTGGTACCCCAAACTTACCTACCACACCCTTTCTAAACGCTTCTCCTACTTTAGCATTTAGGTCCCCTACCACGATTACTCTCTCACTTGGCTCAAAAGTTCCTACACACTCGCTTAACATCTCCCAAAATCTCTCTCTCTCCTCTACACTCCTCTCTTCTCCAGGTGTATAAGCACTTATTATGACCCACTTTTCACATCCGACCCTTATTTTAATCCACATAATCCTTGAATTTATACATTTATGTTCCCTCTTCTCTCTCCATAACTGATCTTTCAACATTATTGCTACCCCTTCCTTAGCTCTCTCTCAGATACTCCTGACTTTTACATTTATTTCTCCCCACTGAAACTCGCCTAGTCCCTTCAGCTTTGTTTCGCTTAGTGCCAGGACATACAACTTTTTTTCATTCATAACATTAGCAATCATCTCTTTCTTATCCTCTGCACTACTTCCATGCACATTCAAACATCCCAATTTTATGAAGTTTTTCCTTATCTTTAATTTATACAGGAGAAGGGGTTACTAGCCCATTGCTCCCGGCATTTAGTTGCTTCTTACGACACGCATAGCTTACAGAGGAAGAATTCTGCCCCTTCCCTATGTAGATAAGCAGAAATAAACAAGAACAAGAACTAGGAAGAAAAATAGAAGAAAAACCCAGAGGGGTTAGTATATATATGCTTGTACATGCATGTGTAGTGTTACCTAAGTGTAAGTAGAAGTAGCAAGACACACCTGCATGTTTATGAGACAGAAGAATACACCAGCAATCCTACCATCATGCAAAACAATTACAGGCTTATGTTTCACACTCATTTGGTAGGACAGTAGTTCCACGCTAGGACATTGACCTCTTTGCTCTCGGGACGAGAGGTTGTGCTGCGCAGTTGCTCCTGATCCAGTCTTTGCGCAACTTCCGATTTTCTGCAAGATGGCGTCCAGTGTTCGGAGGAGAAGCAACACGGTGTGTGTGGAGCTTCTTAAGGGAGCTATTTACCCAGCTAACGCTTCTGTTTTGCTGCCGGCGATAATCCGTGAATCTTTTTGTATTTGTCATGAAGATCTATACGGAATTGCGCTGAATGGTTCGACGAGGATCTTCGTGAAGTTTGGTACTGTGGAGGCATATGAAAGAACTGTGGAGAGGTACCAGGAGAAGCGCCTCACTGTCAACACTGGGATAGAAGTCCGGCTCAGGGATTCATCGACACATTACACCTTTGTGAGAGTTCGTAATGTGCCGTTTGAGGCCATTGGATTGGACATCAGCGAGGCTTTTCAACGTATGGTGTGGTGCATTCTACGACTATGGGATGGTGGAATGAAGGAATATATGCCGGGTTGCCAGAAGATTCCTTCACATTAAAATGACTTTGAAAAGGCCTATACCGTCCTATGTACTGCTGGAGGACTTTAGGATGCAGGTGTTTGTTACCTATGCGGGACAGCGTAGGACATGTCCTGTGTGTGGGGTGTCCCACTGGCATGGCCCCAAGATCAATGGCTCCAAAGGTACCTGTGATGCATAACCCCTTGGAGGAGCCAACACCTGAGACTGTGGAAGGACTGGGAAAAAACAGATGGGTGGATGTGGTGGAAGGTGTGGGGGAAAGTTGTGTAATGCTCCCTGAGGTGTTGAGTGCTCCAACAATAGTTGGGCCTGAAAGAGATAATGAGTCTGAGGATTTGGTGGAGGTGGGTGACCTGCAGGTGGACCTACCGCAACTATTGCAAGAGATGTTGCGAACGTTTATGGAGGATCCAGAGGTGGTTCCCTCTGGAGTTGAAGGACACTTACAGGTGGAGGAGGATAGGATTAACCAGGACGTTAGTGTGCTGGAAGCTGGGGAAGACAGTTTGCAAGTGCAGGAAGTGGAGGCTGTTGTGCATAAGGATGGGGACACAGCTGTAATGGAGGTACGGGAAGAATAGAGAAAGAGGGCAGGAGAGGTGTCAGATGATGATGTCCTCTTACCTGCCCAGCGTACAGGTAAGAAAACATAGGTAGAGATGTCACGGAAGGAGAAAGTGGGGGCACAGGTGAAGGTATGGGATCAGGGAGTGAGGAGAGTTAGAGATAAAGGAGTTTTAGTGAAGGGTGTCACGGCCCGCCCGCAGAACCACAGAGGAAAGCCCCTTTGGCGTATTCAAGTGTTTAATGATTAATGTGAATGGCCTAAGGGCAGAAATTAAACGTAGGTGGGTAGAGGTAGTACTAAGACAATATGACGTAGACGTAATTTTTATACAAGAGCATAATTTTAGGTGTGGTCGAGAGTTGAAATTAAGGGATATGAGGTGTATGCAGGTAACTCGGGGAAATTAAATGGTGGGGTGGCTGTGGGGGTGAAGGAGTCCAGTCCCTTTCGGTTGTTAGCTTCGGAGGAGGGAGGAGGGCGGGTGGTGAAGGTGGATGGGAATTGGGGCAACATTCGGGTATGTTTCATGGGAATATATATGCCAGCTGACAGTAACCTACGTGTTAAGGAAGAATTTGTAAGGGAGGTTTTGACATATCATTTACGGGGTTTTGTCTATGATTACTCTGCTGGGTGGGGATTGGAATTGTATAATCAAGAAAAAAGATGTAGAACCTAGAGGGGCGGGTTGTGAGTTAGGGGCGTTGCGTGTTTTACCGAGGGAGGTGGGAGTGTTTGATGTGGTATGGGGAGATGGGTGGAGGGTGGAGCACACTTTTGTGAGGAGAGGCTATGCAGCCCGGTTACATCGTGTTTATGGAATGAGGGACATTACAGTGGGGAGGGTGAAAACGCTTGATATTAGCTTTTCGGACCATCGTGGTGTATTAGTAGAGGTGGAGTGGGATGGAATGGTCCGAAGGTACAATGGTTATTGGAAGTTGAATGTGCATTTGCTGCGGGGGGAGGGGGAGGGGAGATCGTTTGAGGAATGGTGGGGGTCCTTCTGGTTAGAAGGAGCAGGGGAATGGGAGAAGGATTTTTTAGGCTGGTGGAAAAAGAGTGCGAAGGAGTGAATAAGGGACTTTTACAGGAATCAAGGAAGGGATAGAGCAAAGTGGAAGTTTGGTCTTCAGAAGTACTTGGAGGGACAGCTTAATGAATGCTATGAGGGAGGGGTTTGTAGGTATGGGGAAATGGAGGGGTTGAGGGATATTCAAAATGATCGTTTTGATGTGATCAGAGTAAGAGGAGGTATTGAGGAGGCGTTGAGGGGTGATAGACCATCAGGTTGTGTGTTGAGGAGGTTTAGAGATAGGCAGAGGGGTAACACGATTATGGGGGTTGAGGTGTGTACAGGGGTGGGAGGATATGAAGTGGGACAGGTGCTCAGGACAACGGATGGCATAAGCAATTATTCCGATCATTGGTTTGGGAGGAAATTACGTATACTTGGATAAGAATACGTAATTTACCTTTTCAGGCTGATGCATTTGATGTGAAGAGGGTTTTGCAGGCATATGGTGTGATACATGCCGCTAACGTCGGGAGGTGGGCCCAGGGGGCTTATGCTGGAATGCCAGAAGGGTCGTTCAGTCTCAAGATGACATTGAGGAGACCAATACCATCGTATGTTCTCATGCCGGAATTCCGTACACAAGTCTACGTTTCGTACGTTGGGCAGGTGCGAACGTGTAGGCTATGTGGGCAGCTGGGACATATGGCCATGGCGTGTGACCAACAGAGCCAACCACCCAGTGTCAACATGGTGCCGCGATGCAGGAACAAGGGGAGACGGCATTGATGAATGAGGACATACACCAACAGGAGCCGGTGTCTAAGAGTGAGCAGATTAGTACTGGCAAGTGGAGTGATGTCTTGGAAGAAGCGGTGGTATTAGTGTCTCTCCCACCGGTGACGCAGCCGGATGAGGACCATGGCTCCCTGGATCGTGAGGTGCAGGGGGTGGATGATGCATTGGTTAACTAATCAGGACCTCTCATGGATGATTTGCAGAGGATGCTTGATAGCCCGGCGCCGGTGGTAGACGACTATGTGGAGGGTAACTTCCCGGAGTTGGTGGCAAGGCCGGGTGAAGTGCTGAATGGGTGTGAAAGTAAGGAGGCAGGTGATGGTATGGATGATCAGGTGCAGGTGTGTGTGGTTGAGGCAGAGGTACATAGGGGCGTGTCGGATTTGAGTGGTGAGGAATCAGGCGAGGTCATGGAGGTAGCGGGGGAGTCCCGCAAGAGATCCAGTGGATCAGTGGAGGATGCCGTGTTGATGCCAGGTCAGAGGACCGGCAAGAAAGTATGGGCGGATGTGGTCAAGGGTGGGAAGAGCGGGGTTAAGGGTAAAGTCAGGGCCGGAGAGGGAGGGGGTTATGGTGGGGGAGGACTAGTGTTGAAGCTAGGTGGGTCTAGATTGGTGAAGCATCATGGGAAGCCTCCAATGAAACCTTCAAGTGTCTCTGTATGAATGTTAACGGCCTTCGGGCAGAGGTTAAAAGGTTATGGTTGGAAGCAACTTTATGGAGAGAGGGGATTGACGTATGCATCTTACAGGAACACAGTTTTAAGTGTGGTAGGGAATTGTTGTTAAGGGGTTATAATTTATACACGGGGAGTACTGTGAATCTCAAGGGTGGGGTGTTGGTGGGCATTAGGGAGACCAGCCCTTTTCTTATGAGGTGGGGGATGGGAGGATTGTGAGGGTTGATGGGGTATGGGGAGACATACCTGTTAGTTTTATTGGGGTTTATATGCCTGCAGCCAATCCAAGGAGTGTGAAGGAAGCTTTTGTGCGTGATTATTTAGTTTATGCTTTAAGGGGATTGCCTGAGGTGGTAATAGTAGCTGGTGATTGGAACTGTATTATTCGGAAGCGTGACGTAGAACCTCGAGGGTCGGGATGTGAACTTGAAGTTTTGAGGGATGTGTTGGGGGTGGTGGGAGTCAAGGATGTTGTTGCTGGGAGGGATGCTTTGGTGGAGCATATATTTTTTAGGAGAGGATATGCTGCACGACTAGTTAGGGTTTATGTAGCGCCAAGTATCAGTGTAGGAGATGTGCATCTTCTCGATGTTAGGGTTCTCCGATCACCATGGTGTAGTGGCGGTGTTGAGCTGGGATGGGGCAGTCAAGATTTATCCAGGTCATTGGAAATTGAATGTTAGTTTGTTACAGAGGGATGGCGATAGGGATGCTTTTGCAGACTGGTGGGAGAGGGTGTGGGTGGGGCAGAGGGATAGGGGATGCGGTGAGGTGGTGGTCTTTACAGGCGAAGGTGGCAGTGAGGGATTATTATCGGAGGGCCAGGGTGGAGGAGGCGGGCTATAGGTATGGTTTGCAACGTTACTTAGAAAGTCAGCTTAGGGCTTGTTATGTAGGGGGTGGGGGAGGAGGGGGCATCAGGCAGATATTAGTATGCTACGTGGGCGGTTAAGGGACATACAAAATGATAGATTTCATGCGGTCAGGGTCAGGTGTCAATTGGACGAGGTTTTATGGGGTGATAGGCCCTCGGGCACTGTATTGAGGAGGTTTAGGAAAAGAAGGAAAGGTATGCTTATCTCATCGTTGAAGGTCGAAGAAGACCTGGGAGGGTATCAGAAAGGGCAGGTGTTACGTGCAACTGATGGCATGTGCGGGTATGCGGGGTTTTGGTTTCAGCAAAAGTTTAGGAGATTGGTTGGGAGTGAGGCTAATCGACGGATCATTTTGGAGGGGATACAGGAGCAACTGGGGGAGGAGGATAGGAAGGGGTTAGGAGAACGTATAATAGAGGCAGAAGTATGGCAGGTGGTGCAGGGATTATGGTTAGGAAAGGCGCCTGGGGTGGATGGTTTACTGAGAGATTTTTATGTGTTTCATTGGGACGTGTTAAAGGATGCTTTAGTGCGGATCTTTAATCAAATGAAGGATTGGGGATATATGGAGGAAGAGCAAAGGACAGGGGTGGTAGTGCTGGTCCCGAAGGGAAAGGAAGGTGATAGGATGAAGGGCTATAGAGCTATAACGTTATTATGCTTGGATTATAAGATCTTTGCAAAAGTACTGGCTAATCGAATGAACAGGGTGTTGGAGAATGTTTTAGATGATGGACAACATGGAGTGCCGGGGCGAAGCATAAGGGCAGGGCATAGGAGGATTAGGGAGTTTGTAGATAACAAGAGGGGAGGAGGGGTTCTAGGTGTAGACTGGGAGACTGCATACGATAGCGTAGATAGGGAATTTTTGTTTGGGGTTTTGGTGGGGTTAGGGTTTGGGGAAGAAATCGTGGGGTGGGTGAGGACTTTATATGACCGGGCGTTGGCAAGGGTCCAGGTAAATGGGAAGTTGGGGGTTCAGGTGAGTTATGAAAGGGGTTTGCGGCAGGGTTGTCCTCTGTTGTAAATCCTGTTTGGGTGTATGCAGAACCCTTTCTATAGATTGGTTAGGGAAGGGGTTTTGGATGGGGAGGTGGGAAGGGGTTGTGAGTCAGGCATAGTAGGATATGTCGATGATATGACCGTCCTGGTGGGTAGTAGTGAGGGTTTATTGCATGTGAATAGGATTGTGGGTATTTTTGGGGAGGTGACAGGTATGAGGGTAAATAGGGGTAAGTCAAATTTGTTGGAGGTAGGTGCATGGGTGGGAGGGACGTTGGACAGTAGGGGCGGTTGGATTAAAATTTGGGGGGTAATTTTCAGTCATGATAGGAAATTGGCAAGAGAATTGAATTCAGTGGCGGTGGTGGACAGAGCTATAGATAGGTTGGGAGGCATTAGGTCTACAGAGGTAACACTGTTGCAGCGGGCGGTGGTGGTAAATATTTTAGTATATAGCAAACTATGGTTTGTTGCTGCCGTATATCCTCTCTGGGAGTGTGATGTTGAGAGGTTGCTTGGGAGGGTTTTTCGTTATATTTGGAGGCATTGGTTAGGTAGGGAGGTGGTGACTACTGGGGTGGGGGTGGGTGGGTTGGGGTTGATACCGCTACGTAATAGGCTACATAGTATTTTTGTTAAGCAAGAATGTGGTAGGGGGGTACAGGGGGAAGGAGGGTGAATGGGGTCATGCAGGAAGTATGTAGGTGGTGGCGGGGAAGGGATCTGTTGAGATGTGAGGCTATGTTCAGGTTCCTCCTTGTTGTTCGGGAACCTGGGAGGGTTAAGGTAGGCATTTTGGATAGAGTGGGGGGGTGGGGAGGTGTGGTGCAGGGTGCAGGTACTTATCCAATGTATAATTGGAAGTTAACATGACGTTGGATGAAGAAGTTGCGGATACTACCAAGAGTGCGTGAAACAGGTTATAGGTTTTTATTGGGTATTTTGGCGACGCGTGCACAGTTGTATAGGATGGTCATCATCAGGGATGGGTTGTGCAGATCGTGTGGGGTCCTGGAAACGGCGTATCATATTCTGTATTTCCCTTGATACGCTGTTGGGGGTCAGAGAGTGGTTTAGTGGGGTATTAAGGAGGGTGAGGGGTTTGATGACCCTGAGGGCATTGTGTTTGGACGTGGGGGCTTTTCCGGAGGACGTCGGTAGGGCGGTAGTTTACTTGGTGGTCGAGTACATACATATTTTGTGGGTAATGCGGGAGGCTCCCGGACCACAGAGTATCCGAGCGTTGGCAGCAGGTATATATAGGTCTAAGTGTAGAAATCAGGTTATATATGCGGGGTCATGGTGTAAAACTTTCTTTCAGGGTTATAGGGAATTGACTATAGGTTTTCTGTTGGGGTGAGGGGGGAAGGGGGGCACCTCAGTAAAGGGCTGGTCGAAAGAGGGGCGGTATGGTGAGGGGTTTCTGGACAGGGGGGATGCGGAGGGTGACATGGTTAGGGTTTATGTTTGTGTTCTCCGGTGTCACCTGATAGGGCGTCAACACATGTCGTCCAGCAGACAGTGGTAGGAGGTCAGGTGGACATATATTGTAATGTGTGGTGATGATGCAAGTTTTGCAATCAGATGTCTAAACAGGTCTTGGACTTATGCACCTTAGAGCGATCATTATGCTGTACTTTATTGGTATAACATTGCATTGTACAGACCTCCTCAACGTCGATGTTATGAGTGTCAACGTTGGGGCCACATTGCCAGGAAATGCCCAGCTAAGTCATACTGGTGTGCAGTGTGTGCCAATGATCATTCTTCTGAACGGTGTTATGATTTGATCAAACAGCAACAGACTGTTGCTAAACAATGTATCAATTGTAAGACTTCAGGAGTCACAGCAGCTCATGCTGACTGCAGTGTGAGGGCTGCCCACATCGCAGCCAACCGCACCTCACCCTGCACCCCCATTATGACCCATCAGGCCTACCAGACACCTGGAGT
>WNWK01047602.1:0-13864 GCA_009830355.1 Cherax destructor | reverse complement strand
CCTGCCTCATCTTACCTCAAACCAAGCATCCACATAACAACTAATGGCATCCGTGTATAAAGAATCTGCCCCTTCCTATACCCACAACAATCTCAGTAACCCTCAAAGACATACCGTTATATCCCTTCTCGGGTCTGAAAAGTACGTAACACTAATGCAGAGGGTTTGTGTCCCCCTAAAACTTCCTCTAAACCCCCACATACCCGCAGAGCATGAAAATTTTCATTCTGTAACTCCCTCAGTTGCGACCGCAGATGGTCAATTTCAGTTATCAGATACCTCCCCCCACCCTCATAACAAGTCCTCAACTGCCCCTCTAAGTTCCTCAACATTCCCATCTGTTGCCTCGCATCATCCCTACCCATTTGCCGATAAAAGTCCTGTATCGCCACTTTAGCACACACATTCCACCATTCCACAATATCACTTTCCCCCTCCCCTCGTTCCATTCACGTCCCCACCAATCCGCAAAAACCTCCCTATGATCCATCCCCTGCAACAACCTCACATTTAACTTCCAATAACCAGGATATATCTTCACCACACCAGCCCAACCCACCTCCACCAACACACCCCTATGGTCGGAGAAACCAAAATCCTGACAAGTTACCTCACCTACCTGGACCGCCCCTGATACATATACCCAATCAAACCAAGCCGCATAACCCTTTTTAATATAAGTGTGATCCACATGCCAACCTCCACCCATGACCACATCTTCCACCCTAATCGCTTGCATCACCTCCCGCAAGCTCTGCAACATACAACCCGCCCCCCGAGGTTCCACATCCCTCCTTCTAATAATGCAATTCCAGTCCCCGGCTTTTATCCTAACCATCCGTAAACCTCGCAGCGCGAGGTTTATGATGAAGGTACTTTTCCTTGGAGGCCACATTTTGTCAGTTGGTACAAGCCCTTAGAAGAGGTTGGGTTAAATTTTATATGCTGGAGTTCGAGTATGACTTTAATTAAATAGGCATTAGATGTTCATGCCAGTTATACCATGTTTACCTTTACTGTGTGTGCGGCATTCATGAGCTTTTTGTGAGCTTTTTGTACATAATTTAGGTATAATGTCTTGGACGTAGGTTCCGTATATAATATTTTATATTAATTTCCTTTGTTTTGGGGTTCATTAAACTGTTTACCTGGAGTTTTCCTGGAGAGAATTCCAGGGGTCAACGCCCCTGCGGCCCGGTCTGTGACCAGGCCTCATGTTGGACCAGAGCCTGATCAACCAGGCTGTTACTGCTGGCCACACGCAGTCCAACGTACGAACCACAGCCTGGCTGGTCAGGTACCGACTTTAGGTGCCTGTCCAGTGCCTGCTTGAAGACAGCCAGGGGTTTGTTGGTAAT
This sequence comes from Cherax destructor, assembly GCA_009830355.1. Taxonomy (NCBI): domain Eukaryota; kingdom Metazoa; phylum Arthropoda; class Malacostraca; order Decapoda; family Parastacidae; genus Cherax; species Cherax destructor. The sequence goes on along the minus strand of WNWK01047602.1, from coordinate 12,506 downwards.
CCTGATGTATGCTGGGAGGCAGTTGAAAATCTTGGGCCCCTGACACTTATTGTGTTGTCTCTCAACGTGCTAGTGGCACCCTGCTCTTCATTGGGGGATAATACATCGCCTGCCGAGTCTTTTGCTTTGTAGGAGTGATTCTCGTGTGCAAGTTTGGTACTAATCCTCGAGAATTTTCCACGTGTATATAATAATGTATCTCTCCCGCCTGCGTTCTAGAGAGTAAAGGTTTAGAAACTTCAAGCGTTCCCAGTAATTGAGGTGCTGTGAAGGTTCTCTGCACATTTTCAAGGTGTAGTTAGTGTGCAGCAATATTCCAGCCTAGATAGAACAAGCGATCTGTAAGTGTCAACATGGGCTTGGCATCCCTGGTTTTGAAGGTTCTCATTATCCATCCTGTCATTTTTCTAGCAGATGTGATTGCTACGGTGTTATGGTCCTGAGTGAGATCCTCTGACATGATCACTCCCAGGTCTTTGACATTAGTTTTCGCTCTATTGTGTGGTTGAATTAGTTTTGTACTCCGATGAGATTTTAATTTCTCATGTTTTCCGTATCTGAGTAATTGAAATTTCTCATCATTGAACTTCATATTGTTTTCTGTATGTGTCGGTTTATCATAGTAGTTTTACAATTGGTGTTATAATTGTAATTTTTCCAAATGTGTATTCGTGATGTGCTTTATCGGATATGTTTTTGTTTAGTAGTTTGGACATACTATTTGTACGTCGTTGAAATTTTACCCATGTACTGCTTAACAAGTAATGCTTTGTTTATCACAAGTCCTTTTTGTTTTTTTAAATTACGTGCTGTATTATTGGAAATCATGTGATTTATAATAGAGAGTAATGAAATAATTCTCATGGTATCCCCATTTTTTGTGTCCATTTTTAGCCTGATGATAATTGTAGATGACATGGTCATCATATTCTGTTTCATGAGGTTTGCTCACCTCAAACATATTCTTATTTTTCAGTTTTGTTGTCTGTATATTGTATTGTTGATGATTGTATCTCCGTTTGTGGACATATACACTCATGTGCCTGTATGTATAAAAGTTATTTTTAAATAAAAAAAAAATTGTTATCACGTGGATACTAATGTTCCAGTTTGCAACTTTTCTTCAATAAAATTTACAGATTTTTACTTAGATAAAAAAAACTAATACAAAGTTTCCCGTATGTAGGATGTGTGAAGGATAAGTTAAAATAAGACTTGTCACTATACAATACAGACTTGTCACTATACAATACAGACTTGTCACTATACAATACAGACAAGTGGATGAGAGAGACACATGTATATCGCTGAGTTTCTCGTCTGCTCAGCAGGCTTTTTCAATTGAAATACAGAGGAGACAATAATAGTCGTGGTAATGTAGATATAAGGTACTCAGTCCCTCAAGCGTACTTCCTTTTCAGGCTGAGGGACTGACCACTTCACAAACATCTCTTCCACTACTCCTGTGTCCTCTGTATTTCGACCGAAGAAGCCTGCCAATTACTAAAGAAACCAAACCGTTATATACGAGTGTTACTCCTCTACCTCAGAATAATTAGGAGTTAGAGAAGGAGAGGGAGGAGCTGAAGGGGGGACTTACAAGAAGGATGTGAAGAATAGATGAAGGACGAGTTAAAGAAGAAAATAACGCCGGACGAAGTGTTGAAAGAGTTAAATGAGGAGTTAGAGGAAGAGAACTAAGAGGAATCGGTTATGATGAAGGAGACGAATCAAAAAGAGTTGGAATAAAATACAAAGGCGGGATAGCTGGAACAGTTAGTGGAGGAAGAATTGGAAGAGAAGGAAGGGGACGAGAAGGAGAAGGAAGTGAGGTTAGTCCGTAATATGTCACGAAAAAGATTTATGGAGAGAGGAAATCTCAGGTCATAAATAATGGTTGACGCGGCAAGCTTCATAAAGAGCTGCACCCGGGGACAATATCTTGCCCTTCACATAGCAATGTATCTTGCTGAGGGACCTGCTTCAGGGGGTTTTGAGGATTCTCAGGGGCTCTTGGGGACTCTTCAAGATCCCTCAAGGACATGCTCAGACCCCTGAGGACTTTTCAGTGACCACAGACACCTATTGGACCCGAAATAGGTATTCTTGCTTAGGAGGCTTTCCGAGTTGTTTTTCCTAAAATATTTTAATTAAAGTCTGATCTGATCGACTTTAGTCTGAATTAACGCTGATTTACATAAAGAACTTAGCATATGCTGGTCCCTTCTTGTCAGTTTTATATTGATCAATCCTGATCAAGATTTTTATGCAATAACTTGAGAAAGGCTCTTCTGATCAGCTTCAATAATTCATAAGTTGTATCATACTTAGAAGGTTCCAATTGATATTAGAGCGTAGAAGCCACACTTAAGAAAACGATTGTTTTTATCAATTTTATAACTGTACGTCTGTATAACTGTAACTATGTGAGTTGTTTTCCACAACTAATTAGTGTGTGAATGCTTCCGTTTGCCTTTTTTTTTTAATTTGTTTATTATTTCCTGTTCAATTTCTTTCTTTTGAACGATCTCAATTTTAAATATTTGATATGCGTATCTTCTGGATATATGGGTCCTCTAAATGCGTAGAGCAAAGTTGGGAAATCTATTAAAGTAGCAGTAGTGGTGGTGGTAGAAGTAAAAGTGGAGAAAGTGTAAGAACAAGAAAAAGGAGCACTGGAGGAGAGATAATGGCTCATAAGGGTGGATCAAAAATACAGGGAAGTAAAAAACTGAAGGACAGAACACATTTAGGCGGAAGAAATTAAGACAAAGAAGAAAAGGAAAGGAGAGGTGGAAGGCAGAGGAGGAGAAGAAAATATCAGGTCAAGTTACGAATGTTCTGAAGTTAGGAGCATTTAATAATATAATGAGAAAGGAAGGCATCTTCAGAGGCAAAGCCATATTAGGAAAGTTGTGCAAAAGGGATGCTTCAACAAGACGACGTCTATGAAGGCTAGAAGAAAGATAGACAAGAACGGTATACAATACCGACAAGATGAAATTAAGACACATGTGCAACATCTGGGTATCTTTATTGTAGACGTTTCGCCATCCAGTGACTTTATCAATACAAATTCTGGGACATAACTTGAAGACAGTAGAACTATATACAAAAGATGAGGTAATCAGTCCCTCAGCCTTGGAGTTGTTGTGTTCAGCACCGTAGTCGTGGAGATTCTGAAGAACAGGCAAGGAGGCTGGCGCTTAATAGGCGTCAGCTGATATGGACGGGTAGCAGACGAGGGCATAGTCACTGGTAGGCGGGATTCCCCAGTGGAAGTAGGTCATACCCAAGGGATGGGTTAGTTGTAGTAGTGGATGTAGTAGCTGTAGCCACTGGATGGCGAAACGTCTACAATGAAGATACCCAGATGTTGCACATGTGTCTTAATTTCATGATAGACAGTTTCAGCAGAGTACCAGTCAGTAGGATGACTGTGATCTCTGTCTTGGCAGAATAGAGCGATATTGGTGTCGGCAAGTCTAACATTTACTTCATTTGTGTTTTTAAGCCTGTCAGAAGGAGGGCAGCCAGTTTCTCCAAAGTACTGACGAGGACAAGAAGAGCAGGAGGCATCAATAGTAGGAGAGGTACAAACTAGATTACTGCGAAGGATGTTAGTTTGGCGGAAAGTAAGTTTGATGTCTAGGGAACGGAGAGAGTTGTTGAGATTAGAAAGACTGGGAATATAGGAAAGGTAGAGAAGAGGAGATTTCAAAGGATTACAGAGTTCTGGGGAGAAAAGAGTCCGTTTAGCACACGAGAAAGCCAAGACGAGAGAACGAATTGCGAAGAATAGAAATTTCTTAGTCGAGAAACTGAGGCTGACAAATGCGTAGGGCACAGAGAAAGAGAGAAATAAAAGCACGTTTCTTGACAGAAGGATCATGGTAAGAAGAGTAGTGAATGTACATGCCACTGTGCATAGAATTGCGATAAATGGAAAAAACCTGAAGCCTAGTGATGGACATCTACTTCAAGGAAAGGAAGCAAAGAGTTAGATTCCTATTCAGCTTTAAACTTGAGGGAAGGGCTAGACTGTTAAGGGCATCGATAAATGGTTGGAAGAGACTAGTCACAGGACGAAGAAGCAAAGATGTCATCTTATTTCAGAACTGTTCTTCTTCCTACTATCGGTGTGTGCCCTTTCCTCTTGTCTCCATGACTCAGTTCATTTCTCAATGTCCTTAACAATCTTGCTTCTTCCATCAAGTTTAATAATGAATGGGACTCTAACAATTTGCTTCCATTCCTTGATGTATATGTCCATCGCTCGGCTACAGGCTTTTCTTTCTCCTATGCACAATGGCTTCCTCTGTCAAGATAAATGTTCTTATTTCTCTCTTTCTCTGTGTCCTCTCACTTCCTCACTTTCCTCTCTTCCAAAATCTCTACTCCTGTGAAATCTCCTGTTCTCTGCCTTCCCTGTATTTCCAGTCTTTCTAATCTCAACAACTTTCAGTTTCCCTTAGACATCAAACTTACTTTTCGCCAAACTAACAACCTACGCAGTAATCTAGTTCGTACCTCTCTTCCTACTGCTACCTCCAGAGACTACTCTAGTTCCTGCTTCTCTTGTTCTCTTCAACACTTTGGAGAAATTGGCAGCCCCTTTTCTGATAGGCTTAAATTTAGAGCACAAAAGAAGCTTTAGACATGCCGACACCAGTAGTGCTCTTTTCATCCTATTGACTGATCCTCTGCTAAAACTGTCTACCTTTCTTCTAGCCTTCACGTACACCGTCTTGTTGAATTTTAGTCATGGATTTATCTCTGTAGATGCCTTTTTTCATTATAGTATTGTCAAATGTTCCAAAGTTCAGAACACTCATGACTTGACCTGATCTTTTCTTCTCCGTTTCTATTTTTTGTCTTCCTTTCTTCTGTCTTAGTGTGTTCTGTTCTTCATTTTTAACTTCCCTGTGTTTTTTTTATCCCACCCTTGTGAGCCATTAGCGCTCCTGCAGTGCTGCTTGTTCTTGTCCTTAGGCTTACTCCACTTCTTCTACCGTTACTACTACTAGCATTTCATTACTACTGCTACTAATACTACTACTACTACTTCTAGTATATTGCCTCGCTTCACTCCCCTTTCTGTGTACCACTATTCCCCCCCTATATACCACTACTACTTTAACTACTACTTCCAATACCAGCATTACCTCTACCACTACTGCTCAACTTCTTACTTCCTCTCTCTGTCCCCCTCTCCTATATTTAATGGCTCTCTCACCTTCATGTGTTAGTGTGACTTGTAAATAGTCCAAGTCGGACCGGAACGTCGTCATAAGCTCCTCTCTCCTATGTCTGGGTTGTTTGTGAAATGTGTGTAAAGTAATTATATCAATAATACAGTAATTTGAACGATAAAAATTTTACTACAGTTGATGAATATTAAAAACATACATGAAAGACATTCTTCAACGCAGCAAACAACAAAAAATTAATAAATTGCTTGAAATGAAACTCGGAAATTATGATGACGTCGTGAATCCCCGGTGTGAATGTTGGTTCTGTGGACAACCCGCAGCGCTGCAGATGTGACTCCGGGGACAAAGCAGAGGATAATGAAGCCTGGAGTAAACCAGATGAGCCAGAACAAGAGTCAAGACATGAGTGTGTGGTTGAGGAAGCTGCTCACATCTCATCCATACCGCACAATCAGTGACAAAATGCAAGCCTTATCTCTCAGATGTCGAATATGAAATTACCTGAGCTGTCATCAAGTTTCAAAGGACTTTTCAGGGACTCCAACGCGAGAAGTCACAAAGAGAAGCTAGTGACCTTTATGGCTTTCAGCGTTTGAATCCTCGCTGTATGTTTCTTAAAGATGACGATTGTTTATTATTATGGAGCTATACTCTGTAATTATACTTGTAGTTGGGATAATAACTGTTGAAACTAGCACGGGGCCACAGCTTGTGACTATACTGACCTTCCAGAGTTCACGAACGAGGTATATTACAATTGTGATAAGGACGCATTTATTGGTCATCTTAGACTTTCGAAGACTGTTGTAGAGGCAGGGGGAATAAGACAACGTGCTGGTAAATATTGAACGCGGGTTTGAATCCTCATCACTCCATGGATTTCTTCATTTTGTATTAACTCTAGACTAGAGAATGGTGAGGATAACTGAGGAGAGGATTGAGTAACTCTAGACTAGAGAATAGTGAGGATAACTGAGGAGAGGATTGAGTAACTCTAGACTAGAGAATAGTGAGGATAACTGAGGAGAGGATTGAGTAACTCTAGACTAGAGAATGGTGAGGATAACTGAGGAGAGGATTGAGTAACTCTAGACTAGAGAATGGTGAGGATAACTGAGGAGAGGATTGAGTAACTCTAGACTAGAGAATGGTGAGGATAACTGAGGAGAGGATTGAGTAACTCTAGACAGAGAATGGTGAGGATAACTGAGGAGAGGATTGAGTAACTCTAGACTAGAGAATGGGAGGATAACTGAGGAGAGGATTGAGTAACTCTAGACTAGAGAATGGTGAGGATAACTGAGGAGATGATTGAGTAACTCTAGACTAGAGAATGGTGAGGATAACTGAGGAGAGGATTGAGTAACTCTAGACTAGAGAATGGTGAGGATAACTGAGGAGAGGATTGCATAACTCTAGACTAGAGAATAGTGAGGATAACTGAGGAGAGGATTGAGTAACTCTAGACTAGAGAATAGGAGGATAACTGAGGAGAGGATTGAGTAATTCTAGACTAGAGAATAGTGAGGATAACTGAGGAGAGGATTGAGTAACCTAGACTAGAGAATAGTGAGGATAACTGAGGAGAGGATTGAGTAACTCTAGACTAGAGAATAGTGAGGATAACTGAGGAGAGGATTGAGTAACTCTAGACTAGAGAATATTGAGGATAACTGAGGAGAGGATTGAGTAACTCTAGACTAGAGAATAGTGAGGATAACTGAGGAGAGGATTGAGTAACTCTAGACTAGAGAATAGTAAGGATAACTGAGGAGAGGATTGAGTAACTGTAGACTAGAGAATAGTGAGGATAACTGAAGAGAGGATTGAGTAACTCTAGACTAGAGAATAGTGAGGATAACTGAGGAGAGGATTGAGTAACTCTAGACTAGAGAATGGTGAGGATAACTGAGGAGAGGATTGAGTAACTCTAGACTAGAGAATGGTGAGGATAACTGAGGAGAGGATTGAGTAACTCTAGACTAGAGAATGGTGAGGATAACTGAGGAGAGGATTGAGTAACCTAGACTAGAGAATGGTGAGTATAACTGAGGAGAGGATTGAGTAACTCTAGACTAGAGAATAGTGAGGATAACTGAGGAGAGGATTGAGTAACTCTAGACTAGAGAATAGTGAGGATAACTGAGGAGAGGATTGAGTAACTCTAGACTAGAGAATAGTGAGGATAACTGAGGAGAGGATTGAGTAACTCTAGACTAGAGAATAGTGAGGATAACTGAGGAGAGATTGAGTAACTCTAGACTAGAGAATAGTGAGGATAACTGAGGAGAGGATTGAGTAACTCTAGACTAGAGAATAGTGAGGATAACTGAGGAGAGGATTGAGTAACTCTAGACTAGAGAATGGTGAGGATAACTGAGGAGGATTGAGTAACTCTAGACTAGAGAATGGTGAGGATAACTGAGGAGAGGATTGAGTAACTCTAGACTAGAGAATGGTGAGGATAACTGAGGAGAGGATTGAGTACCAGACTAGAGAATAGTGAGGATAACTGAGGAGAGGATTGAGTAACTCTAGACTAGAGAATAGTGAGGATAACTGGAGGAGAGGATTGAGTAACTCTAGACTAGAGAATAGTGAGGATAACTGAGGAGAGGATTGAGTAACTCTAGACTAGAGAATAGTGAGGGATAACTGAGGAGAGGATTGAGTAACTCTAGACTAGAGAATAGTGAGGATAACTGAGGAGAGGATTGAGTAACTCTAGACTAGAGAATAGTGAGGATAACTGGAGGAGGATTGAGTAACTCTAGACTAGAGAATGGTGGAGGATAACTGAGGAGAGAATTGAGTAACTCTAGACTAGAGAATGGTGAGGATAACTGAGGAGAGGATTGAGTAACTCTAGACTAGAGAATGGTGAGGGTAACTGAGGAGAGGACTGAGTAACTCTAGACTAGAGAATGGTGAGGATAACTGAGGAGAGGATTGAGTAACTCTAGACTAGAGAATGGTGAGGATAACTGAGGAGAGGATTGAGTAACTCTAGACTAGAGAATAGTGAGGATAACTGAGGAGAGGATTGAGTAACTCTAGACTAGAGAATGGTGAGGATAACTGAGGAGAGGATTGAGTGCAATATTGACGCAGATTCATCGAAGTTCAGTGAAAAAGAATAATGAATTCTACGAGTTCATGACATAAGGTCCTTATTAAAATACTTCTTATCTGTCGTCTTATAACTACACCCTCTCTCTATCCCTCCCTCCTTCATGCCTTACCTCACTCCCTCCCTCCTTCATTCCTTCACTCCCTCCCTCACTCCCTCCTTCGCTCACTCCTTTAAGCCTTACCTCCCTCCCTCTTCATTCCTTCACTCCCTCCTACTTTCACAATATTTCATTCCCTCTCGCTTACCATCCCCATTCTTCCCTCTTATAATCTGTCCTTCCTTCCCTTCCATACTTATTAATTCCCTCCCACACCTCATAATTCTTTCCCTTTCGCACTTCTGCTATTCCTCTTTTCTCTATTCATTCTTTCCTCTCCCACTCATCCTTCCTTCCTTCCTTCCCTCTCACACTCCTCTTTCCTTCATTCCTTCCCTCTCACACTATTTCCTTCCCTCTCACACTTCTAGTTCATTCCCTCTTACACTCCTGCTTCCTTCCCTCTCACACTTCACCTTCCTTTCCTCTCACACTCCTCCTTCCTTCCTTCCCTCTCACACTCTTCCTTTCTTCCCTCTCACAATCCTCCTTCCTTCCCTCTCACACCCCTTCTTCCTTCCCTCTCACACTACTTCCTTCCCTCTCACACTCATCCTTCCTTCCCTCTCACATTCCTCCTTCCTTAATTCCATCCCTCTCACAATACTTCATTCCCTCTCCCACTCCTCCTTCCTTCCCTCTCACACTACTTCCTTCCTTCTCACACTCCTCCTTCCTTCCCTCTTACACTCCTGTTTCATTCCCTCTCACACTCCCCTTCCTTTCCTCTCATACTCTTCCTTCCTTCCTTTCCTCTCACACTCCTCCTTCCTTCCCTTTCACACTCCTCCTCCCTTCCCTCTCACACCCTTCCTTCCCTCTCACACTCCTCCTTCCTTCCCTCTCACACTCCTCCTTCCTTCCCTCTCACTCTTCTTCCTTCCTTCCCTCTCACACTCCTCCTTCCTTCCTTCCCTCTCACACTCTTCCTTCCTCCCCTCTCACACTCCTCCTTCCTTCCCTCTCACTCTCCCTTCTTCCTTCCCTCTCACACTCCTCCTTCCTTCCCTCTCACACTCCTCCTTCCTTCCCTCTCACACTCCTCCTTCTCTCTCACACTCCTCCTTCCTTCCCTCTCACACTCTCTCCTGCGTTCCCTCTCACACTCTCTCCTGCGTTCCCTCTCACACTCTTCCTTCCTTCCCTCTCACACTCCCTTCTTCCTTCCCTCTCACTCTCCCTTCTTCCTTCCCTCTCACCTCTACCTTCCTCCCCTCTCACAGTCCTCCTTCCTTCCCTCTCACTCTCCCTTCTTCCCTCTCACACTCCTTCCTTCCTTTCCTCTCACACTCCTCCTTCCTTCCCCTCACACTCCTCCTTCCCTCTCACCTCCTCCTTCTTTCCTTCTCACACTCCACCTTCCTTCCCTTTCACACTCCTCCTCCTTCCCCTCTCACACCCTTCCTTCCCTCTCACACCCCCCTTTCCCTTTCCCCTCTCACTCTTCTTCCTTCCTTCCCTCTCACACTCCTCCTTCCTTCCTTCCCTCTCACACTCTTCCTTCCTCCCCTCTCACAATCTTCCTTCCTTCCCTCTCACACTTTTCCTCCCTTCCCTCTCACACTCCTCCTTCCTTCCCTTTCACACTCCTCCTCCCTTCCCTCTCACACCCTTCCTTCCCTCTCACACTCTTCCGACCTTCCCTCTCACACTTCTCCTTCCTTCCCTATCACTCTTCTTCCTTCCTTCCCTCTCACACTCCTCCTTCCTTCCCTCTCACACTCCTACTTCCTTCCCTCTCACACTCTTAATTCCTTCCCTCTCACACTCCTCTTTCCTTCCCTCTCCATCTCCTTCCTTCCTTCCTTCTCACTCTCCTCCTTCCTTCCCCCCACACTCCTCCTTAATTCCCTCTCACACTCCTCCTTCCTTCCCTCACACTCCTCTTTCTTTCCCTCTCACACTCCACCTTCCTTCCCTCTCACACTCCTCCTTATTTCCCTCTTCCTTCCTTCCCTCTCACACTCCTTCTTCCTTCCCTCTCACAATCCTCCTTCCTTCCCTCTCATACTCCCTTCTTCCTTCCCTCTCACATCCCCTTCCTTCCCTCTCACACTCCTCCTTCCTTCCTCTCACAATCCTCCTTCCTTCCTCTCACACTCTTCCTTCCTTATCCCTCACACTCTTCCTTCCTTCCCTCTCACCCTGCTCCTTCCTTCCCTCTCACTCTCCTTCCTTCTCTCTCACATTCTAGAATGACGTAATTCACATACTCTTTTAATCAGTAATACAGAGATTGAATTGTTCAAACGTTACGTCTAAAGACGTATAAAAGTAATTAGACCTCGGTTAATGACGAAAATTAGTGCGATCCTCTTTATTCTGACGTCAGTATTTTGCGATCCGTAGTGCAACAGACGTCAGATCGGTGTGATCCTCCCTACATCAGAGGTCAAGTCGCTAAGACCAAAGTTAGAGTGAACGTAAGATCCTTGTGATCCTCCTTACATTAGACATAAGATCTTTGTGATCCTCCTTACATTAGACATAAGATCTTTGTGATCCTCCTTACATTAGACGTAAGATCCTTGTGATCCTCCTTACATTAGACGTAAGATCCTTGTGATCCTTCTTACATTAGACATAAGATACCTGTGATCCTCCTTACATTAGACATAAGATCCTCCTTACATAACACGTAAGATCATCGTGAGTCTCCTGGTATCAGACGAGAGCTTACGATCCTCTTATCACTAGATGCAGAGTCAGTGTGATGCTCCTGCCAAAAGACGACCAATCACCAATGATCATTACATCAGACGTCAGGAGAGTGATCTTCCTAGCAGCAGCAGCAGCAGTAGCTGCCAGCAGCAGTAGCTGCCAGCAGCAGTAGCTGCCAGCAGCAGTAGCTGCCAGCAGCAGTAGCTGCCAGCAGCAGTAGCTGCAGCAGCAGCAGTAGCTGCAGCAGCAGTAGCAACAGCAGTAGCTGCCAGCAGCAACAGCAGCAGCAGTAGCAACAGCAGTAGCTGCCAGCAGCAACAGCATCAGCAGCAGCAGTAGCAACAGCAGCAGCAGCAGCAGTAGCAACAGCAGTAGCTGCCAGCAGCAACAGCAAAAGTAGCATCAGCGATATCAGCAATAGCAGCAGCAGCATCATTAGCAGTAGGAGCAGCAGCAACAGCGGCATCATCATCAGCAACATTAGCAGCAGTACCAGCAGCGGCAACAGCAATAGCAGCAGTAGCAGTAGCAGTAGCATCAGCTGCATTAGCAACAACAACAGTAGCAAAAGCACTAGTACCATCAACAGCAGCAGAAGCAACAATAACAGCTGCAGTAGCAGCAGCAGCAGTACCATCAATATTAGCAGCAGCAGAAGTAGTAGCTGCACCAACAGCAACAGTAGCGTCATTAGTAGCAGCAGTAGTAGCAGCAGCCCCAGCAGCAGCACTAGCCCCAGCTCAAGCAGCAGCACCAGCAGCAGCACTAGCCCCAGCTCAAGCAGCAGCACCAGCAGCAGCACTAGCCCCAGCTCAAGCAGCAGCCCCAGCAGCAGCACTAGCCCCAGCTCAAGCAGCAGCACCAGCAGCAGCACTAGCCCCAGCTCAAGCAGCAGCACCAGCAGCAGCACTAGCCCCAGCTCAAGCAGCAGCACCAGCAGCAGCACCAGCAGCAGCAACAGCAGCCCCAGCAGCAGCACTAGCCCCAGCTCAAGCAGCAGCCCCAGCAGCAGCACTAGCCCCAGCTCAAGCAGCAGCCCCAGCAGCAGCACTAGCCCCAGCTCAAGCAGCAGCACCAGCAGCAGCACCAGCAGCAGCAGCAGCAGCACCAGCAGCAGCACCAGCAGCACCAGCAGCAACATCTGGGTATCTTTATTTGTAGACGTTTTGCCAACCAGTGGCTTTATCATTACAATACAAGGACATAATGTGAAGAAATATATACAAAAGATGAAGTAATCAGTCCCTAAGTCTTGGAGTTGATGAAGAGCACCATAGTCTTGAAGGACCTGAAGCACAGTCATGGAGCTTGGCGCTTATATACCGGTGACAGGTGAAGGACGTGCAGCACACGAAGGCATTAAGAACATAAGAACATAAGAATGGAGGAACACTGCAGAAGG
>WNWK01047601.1:0-13865 GCA_009830355.1 Cherax destructor | reverse complement strand
TAGTATCACAGTGGTAGTAGTAGTAGTATTGTAGTAGTAGTATCACAGTGGTGGTAGTAGTAGTATTGTAGTAGTAGTATCACAGTGGTGGTAGTAGTAGTATTGTAGTAGTAGTATCACAGTGGTAGTAGTAGTAGTATTGTAGTAGTAGTATCACAGTGGTGGTAGTAAGTATTGTAGTAGTAGTATCACAGTGGTAGTAGTAGTAGTATTGTAGTAGTAGTATCACAGTGGTAGTAGTAGTAGTATTGTAGTAGTAGTATCACAGTAAAGTAAATTTTATTTCATTGCAGATTACATAGGTATTGGTAGTTACAATATAAACTAGTGCAAGGAGAGCCACTGACATGTCATGGCATTAGGGGCAGCTTAATCTAGTGACTTATAGACTATGTACATAATATTAGAGAAATTTATTGAGTTTATTCTAGTTAAAATTTGTTTTCCAAATTACAATATGATGATATTATACTTTTAAAATTATTATATTAGATTTTGATGTTTGAATGTGCGTGGATGTTGTGCAAATGATAAGAAAGAGATGATTGTAGATGTTATGAATGAAAAGAAGCTGGATGTCCTGGCTTTAAGTGAGACAAAGCTGAAGGGGATAGGAGAGTTTCAGTGGGGAGAAATAATTGGGATTAGGTCAGGGTTTCAAATGAGTTAGAGCTAAAGAAGGGCAATAATGTTGAATAATCAGTTATGGCAGGTAAAGAAGGAGTATAAATGTATAAATTCAAGGATTATGTGGAGTAAAATAAAGGTTGGATGTGAAAAGTGGGTTATAGTAAGTGTTTATGTACCTGGAGAAGAGAAGTGTAGAGGAGAGACAGAGATTTTGGGAAATGTTGAGTGAGTGTGTGGGGAGTTTTGAACCAAGTGAGAAGTACTTGTGGTTGGGGATCTTAATGCTAAAGTGGGTAAAAATGTTGTGGAGGAGTAGTAGGTAAATTTGGGGTGCCGGGGGTAAATGTAAATGGGGAACCATTAATTAATATGTGTAGAAAGAGGTTTGGTAATAAGTAATACATATTTTATGAAAAAGAGGATAAATAAATATACAAGGTATGATATAGCACGTAAGGAAAGTAGTTTGTTGGATTATGTATTGGTGGATAAAGGTTGATGGGTAGGCTTCAAGATGTACATGTTTATAGAGGGCAATGGATATATCAGATCATTATTTAGTTGTAGCTACAGTTAGAGTAAAAGGTAGATGGGACAAAAAAAAAATGGCAACAGCAAGTAAGAGGAGGTAAAAGTGTATAAACTAAGGGAGGAGAAAGTTAGGGTGAGATATAAGCAACTATTGGCAGAAAGGTGGGCTAGTGCAAGTATGAGTAGTGGGGGGTTGAAGAGAGTTGGGATAGTTTAAAAATGCAGTATTAGAATGTGGGGCAGAAGTTTGTGGCTATAGGAGGGTGGGTGCAGGAGGAAAGAGGAGTGAGTGGTGGAATGAAGAAGTAAAGGGTGTGATAAAGAGAAAAAGGTAGCTTATGAGAGGTTTTACAAAACAGAAGTGTTAATAGAGGAGCAGAGTATATGGAGAGTAAAAGAAAGGTGAAGAGAGTGGTGAGAGAGTGCAAAAGAAGAGCAGATGAAAGAATGGGAAGGCTGTCAAGAAATTTTGCTGAAAACGAAAAAAATTTGGGTGAGATAAACAAGGTAAGAAAGCCTAGGGAACGAATGGATTTGTCAGTTACAAACAGAGTAGGGAGTTAGTAGATGGGGAGCTGGAGGTATTGGGTAGATGGCGGGAATATTTTGAGGAACTTTTAAATGTCGATGAAAAAGGCAGGCGGTAATTTCATGTACTGGCCAGGGAGGTACACCATCGTTTAGGAGTGAAAGAAGAGCAGGATGTGAGTGTGGGGGAGGGGCGTGAGGCATTACGTAGAATGAAAGGGTAAAGCAGCTGGAATTGACGGAATCATGACATAAATGTTAAAAGCAGGGGATATAGTGCTGGAGTGGTTGGTATTTTTGTTTAATAAATGTATGAAAAGAGGGAAGGTACCTAGGGATTGGCAGAGAGCATGTATAGTTCCTTTATATAAAGGGAAGGGGATAAAAGAGAGTGTAAAAATTATAGGGAATAAGTTTACTAGTATACCAGGTAAAGTGTATGGCAGGGTTATTATTGAAAAGAATTAGAGGTAAGACAGAGAGTAGGATTGCAGATGAGCAAGGAGGCTTTAGAGTGGGTAGGGGATGTGTAGATCAAGTGTTTACAGTGAAGGATATATTTTTTTTTTTTTTAACACATCGGCGATTCCACCAAGGCAGGGTGGCCCGAAAGAAAACTTTCATCATCATTCACTCCATCACTGTCTTGCCAGAAGGTGCTACACTACAGTTATAAACTGCAACATTAACACCCCTCCTCCAGAGTGCCGACACTGTACTTCCCATCTCCAGAACTCAAGTCCGGCCTGCCGGTTTCCTGAATCCCTTCATAAATGTTACTTTCTCACACTCCAACAGCCGTCAAGTATTAAAAACCATATGCCTCCATTCACTCCTATCAAATACGCTCACACATGCTTGCTGGAAGTCCAAGCCCTCGCACACAAAACTTCCTTTACCCCCTCCCTCCAACCTTTCCTAGGCCGACCCCTACCCCGCCTTCCCTCCACTACAGATTTATACACTCTCGAGTCACTCTGTCTCGTTCCATTCTCTCTACATGTCCAAACCACCTCAACAACCCCTCCTCAGCTATCTGGACAATCGTTTTGGTAATCGCACCTCCTCCTAATTTCCAAACTCGAATTCTCTGCATTATATTCACACCACACATTGACCTCAGACATGACATATATATGAACAGTATTTAGATAGAGGTAGAGAAGTTTTCATTGCATTTATGGATTTAGAAAAGGCATATGATAGAGTGGATAGGGGAGCAATGTGGCAAGTGTATGGAATAGGTAGTAAGTTACTGAAGGCTGTAAGAGTTTTATGAGAATAGTGAGGCTCAGGTTAGGGTGTGTAGGAGAGAGGAGATTACTTCCCGGTAAAGTAGGTCTTAGACAGGGATGTCTAATGTCACCATGGTTGTTTAATATATTTAAAATGGGGTTGTAAAAAGTAAATACTAGGGTGTTGGGGAGAGGGGTGGGATTAAATTATGGAGAATTAAATGCAAAATGGGGGTTGACACAGTTACTTTTTGCTGATGATACTGTGTTTATGGGAGATTCTAAAGAAAAGTTGAAAAGGGGTTGTGGGACGATTTGGGGGAAGTGTGAAAAGGGTAAAAGTTAAAAGTGAAATAGATAAGAAAGGTATGGGGGTATAAATATTTATATAAAAAAAAATTGGATATCACTTTGGGGGAAAGGGGTTATGGAAAATAAATGTTTTCAGATATTTGGGGTTGCGTGCAGGGGGGGGTTTTTGGATGGGGTTAACCTAAATTGATAAAGGGAAAAAAAGGTGAGTGGTCGTTGAGGTATCTGGGGAGAAAAAAACGTTATCCATAGGCAAAAGGAATGTGAAATATAGTGGTACCAACACTCTTATATGGTGTGAAGCAGGGGTTTCAAATGCTGCAGCGGAGGCTGGGGGCAGTGGAGTGTCCTGTCAAAAAGGGAATGTGTGGTGTAAATATTTAAAAATTGAAGGGGAAAATTGGGAAGATGTGGAGTTACTAAAAGTTTTGTCAGGGGCTGAAGGGGGGTTGTTGGGGGGTTTTGGTCATTTAAAAGAATGAATCAAAGTAGAATGATTTGGAGCGTATAAATCTGTGGGGGGAAGGGGGTGGGGAGGTCTTAGAAAGGTTGGGGGGAAGGGTAAAAAATTGGGGGGGGGGTTTGGACTTCCAGCAAGCATAAGTAGCGTGTTAGATAGGGTGAAGGGAGCGAAGGGTTTTTGGGACATACGATCGTTTGGAGGGGCGGGGTAACTTTTTGTGAAGGTTCAAAAACCATTTAAATTGATTTTTTGGACTTAGTCCAAATGGGAAAAAATCCTGCATTTTAAAAGGGGGTCTGGGACAGTGACAGCTGGGAGGACTTTCTCGCTGTGTATCTGGCGCCTCTGAAAAGGGGCAGTGATTATGTATGAGTGTGGTGAAAGTGTTGAATGATGATGAAAGTATTTTCTTTTTGGGATTTTTCTTTTTGGGTCACCCCCTTGGGAGGCGGCCGGGTTTTTGAAAAAAAAAAAGTTTTAACAAGTGTTTAGGAGAATGGTAATATGAAATTGATATTATTTAAGGAAAAATAACATTGACATTTTTTACAGTAACTTATAAATAGTATTTAGTTTTAGTTTAGTAGGGGTAACATAATCAGTGGGCCTGGTTTAAATACCGAAATCGTCAATTTTGTAAGTATAATTTTGTAGTTCTTGTGGAAGTGTATTTTTGGTTCGAAATAGACCCTATGAAATTTTTTCCCTTAAGGGGGTTCGTTCGGTAATGGCACTTGAGCAGACTTCAGGAGTGAATTTTACGAAACTCGGGGTCACTGACAGTGGTACCCCGGGTTACGTGGGCCCAAAAAATCCTCAAGTTTATTTTTTAAATTTTTGTAAGGAATTTTGGGGTCTAAAAGGGCAGTCTTTTTCTCATTTTTTATGGGGAAAAAATTTGTTTGTTTAAAGGGATTTAACGGGATTCTGGAATGAAAAAATATTAAGTCGGGGTCCCCTGGAACTATTATTAAATTTAAATTATCTTATAGGAAAGTAATATTGAGCATTTTGAAAGTAGTTTATAGTATGATTATTTAGTTTTTTTTTGGGGGGTAGGTGGTTTTTGGAACCTTAAATTGATTTTTGACAAGGGTTTTCTATTTTACTGTAATGGTTTTTAAATTTTGGGGCCCTTTTTGTGCATAAAACATAGGGTTTATATGAACTGGGGGATATCAAAAGTGATCTTTTCTTTGTTGTAGTCATGGGTCTATTAAAATTGGGGGGGTTTTTAAACGGGGGGGTTTATATCACAGGGGGGTAGTAGTATAGTTTGTGTGGGAGTATTTTGGTAATAGTATCCGTAGTTATTATATATTATAGATACATGGGCCCCAATTCCTTGGGAAAATTTCATTTATGTAAGTATAATAATGAAATCTGAAAAATTTTTTAATCTGAAATAGGCCCCTACGTGACATTTTCTTAAGGGGTAAATTCGTTGGTAATGGCACTTGAGCAGACTTCAGGAGTGAAGTTTCTGACTTTGGGGTCCACTGTTGAGTGGATTTTCCCAGTGGTGGTAGTAGTAGTGGGGTGTAGTAGTGGGATCACAGTGGTAGTAGTAGTAGTTTGTGGATATCCCGAAAAGGTAGTAGTATGTTTGATGGTATATCCGTGGTGGTATGGGATATATTGGGAGTAGTATCACAGTGGTGGTAGTAGTAGTTTGTAGTGGTGGTATCCCCCGGGGGTGGTGGGAGTAAATATTGTAGTAATATCACGGGGGTGTGGGAAAGTATTGTAGTGGTATGGTAGTAGTAGTATTGTAGTAGTAGTATCACAGTGGTGGTGAGAGTAGTAGTATTGTATTAGTAGTATCACAGTGGTGGCATAGTAGTTGTGTGGTAGTATCACAGTGGTGGTAGTAGTAGTAGTTTGTGTGGTAGAGGTAGTAATAATAGTAAGTAGTGGTAATAGTAGTAGTAATAGTATTAGTATAATAGTAGCAGTATTACTGTAGTATAGTAGTAGTAGTAAATATACAGTATAGGGAAAGGGGTTTGGGGATCGCGCCGGGGCCCCGGTCCACGACCAGGCCTCATGGATGTTGTTCTCGACTTTGTTTTGGCATAAAAAAGAAATACTTTGGGTTTCTTTCAATTTCATTATGGTTTTTAGTTCTTCCTGCATTTCTTGACCCCTAAAAGTTTCCCCTTTAAAGCTTAAGTTGTGTTTGCTATTTCTCGCCAGTGTCCCCCTACATTTGCAGATATTTTTGCCTCTTTTAGCCACTCTTTATTCTTTGCCTTCACCTGTAAAAGGGAGTCCCTTTCTCTTTCTTTTTTACATCTCTTTTCCCATAAGGAAAAACCCTGAAAACCTCAAGTGCCACGATTATTTCTGACATAGGTTGGGATCCATGTTGATTGGCTAATTTATTTATATCATTTAGGACTTGTTTTCGTCCCATATTTTCTGTTACTAAAGTTGGGGTGGTAAGGCTCCCTCGCCCAGTTCACTTTTTGTGGTCTGGGCCCCGCATGTCTGAACCTCTATTATGTTGTGACCCTTACAGTGGACCCCCGCTATTCGAGCAGCTCAGCAATAGAACATGTGTCATTAGAACAAGAAAATCGATATCGCCATGCAAACAAAATATCACTTTTCGAACAAGTCGTCCATCACCTGTCCGACGCGGGGAACCATCCGTGTTTAAAATCGAAGAACAAACCCACGTTCATCCAGACCTTTCACATATTTTGGGGTTTGAGGTTTTTTTCATTAAGTGTGAGGGTGGTGAGACAGTGATGTTGAGGGAGTGGTGAGGGCAGTGGTGGTAGAGGCAGGGTGGGAGAGGCAGTGGTGGTAGAGGCAGTGGTGGTAGAGGGAGTGGTGGTAGAGGCAGTGGTGGTAGAGGCAGTGGGGGTAGAGGGAATGGTAGAGGCAGTGGTGAGGCAGGAGTGTGGTGGTAGGGCGGGGGTGGTAGGAGGCAGGTGGTGGTAGAGGCAGTGGTAGAGGCAGTGGGGGTTGGGGCAAATGGTAGAGCCCGTGGTGGGAGAGGCAGTGGTGGTAGGGGAGTGGTGAGGGGGGCAGTGGTGGTAGAGGCAAGGGGTGGTAAGGTAGTGGTGGTGGGAGTGGTGGTGAGGCAGTGGTGAGGCGGGGGTGAGAGGCAGTGGTGAGGCAGTGGTGAGAGGCAGTGGTGGGAAACAGTGGTGGAAGAGTGGTGGGAAGGCAGTGGGAGTAGAGACGGGGGTAGTAGAGGGAGTGGTAGTAGGGCAGTGGTAGTAAAGAGGGGGTATGGGGCAGTGGTGGGAGGCAGTGGTGGGGGAGTGGTAGAGGAAATGGTGGGAAAAGGCAGGGGGTGGGGGGGCAGTGGTATGGGGCAGTGGTGAAGGGGGGTGGTGGTAGAGGGAGTGGTGGGAGGGGAGTGGTAGTAGAGGCAGTGGTAGTAGAGGCAGTGGGGCTGTGGTGAGGCCGGGGGTGGGGGCAGTGGTGGTAGAGGGAGTGGTAGTAGAGGCAGTGGTGGTAGGGGGCTTTGGTGGGGAGGGAGTGGTAGAGGCAGTGGTGGTAGGGGGCAGTGGTTGGGCATTGGGAGGCAGTGGTGAGGGAGTGGTGGTGAGGGAGTGGTGGGGAAACAATTAAATGAGGTTCGGGAGTTTTTTAAAAAAAACCAGTTTTATTCTTTTTTCCAGCCTGCACGTGATTTCTTTCCTCCCCTTTAGGTTTTTATGTTATTTATATTGTTTATTATGTCATATTAGATGAATTGTGATAGATAAATAAGCTTTTCGAGTTGATAATAGCTTCATAGTAAAGTACTATTTATCTATGCCTCCTGACAGCAGGAGCGGATTAATTGTATTTCCATCTTATTTCTTATGGGAAGAATTAAAAATGCATACTGAGACATTTGCTTTGTTGAGCAAGCTCCTGGAATGGATTAAGTTAGAATAATGAGGTCCACTGTATATTGTTTTGATATGGTGACATTTATTATCAGATCATCATTGTTAGTGAAGATGAAGTCAGTATATTCTCAAATCTTGTAAGCTCTATTATTTGCTGGTTTAAAATTGGAATTTGAATTTGCAGAGATTTAAAAGCTCGTGTGTGTGCGAGTTTTCATCTGAGCCCTGCCCCCTTGTGTTATCTCCTGCTACCCATTATTTGCTGTTCCTCTATTTTTAAGTGCCTTAGATTGAAATCCCCCAGAGCAAAGATATTGGGGGCAGGAGATGGAGAAGATTTCCAGGCATTGATCAATTTTCAAAAGCTGCTCCTCGAT
Source organism: Cherax destructor (assembly GCA_009830355.1). Taxonomy (NCBI): domain Eukaryota; kingdom Metazoa; phylum Arthropoda; class Malacostraca; order Decapoda; family Parastacidae; genus Cherax; species Cherax destructor. The sequence continues at coordinate 5,935 of WNWK01047601.1, read as the reverse complement.
TGTTGGGACATTACATCCGGAGGCTTGTATACAACCCACAATGACCAGGTTTTGGTTCTCGATCTTTACTGCTAAAACTTCAACTGCATCATTTGAGGCATTTAGTAGTTCTGAGCATATAAGTGACTGTGATATACAGACCCAACCCCCTTTGCCTGTTCACTCTGTGGCATCTGTATAGGTTGTAGCCAGGATCCATATTTCATTGTCAAAGTGATCCTTTATGTAGTTCTCTTTGAAAACCGTGGTGTGCGTTTGACTCTGTAAGCAGTCCCACGGAAGAAAGGTATTTTGTTGTTCGTTACTGGCACTAGACCCTGTATATCTGCTGGAGTAGATGTCGTCGGATTGGTGGCAGGGGGTCTTTTTTTCACAGCACTAATATCTGTTGTTTTGGAGTGCAAGTGTGGCTGTGATTCCACTCCAGAAATGAATCAGGATTGGTGTACGATTTCTGTCATTTCCTGCCAGCTTTTCTTTCCTTCCTGGCGCTAAAACCTCTGGGTGGCTGGCTACTTACGGTTTCCATGGTCTCAGGATCATTCTGTATCTTCACCTGCCCCTTTAGGTCTTGTGCCTGGCAATGTCCACCTGAACTGAGAAGAGTGACACATTTCCAGTGTGGAAAAGCTTGGGGAGGGAGGTTGTATTTTCCTGTTTGTCATATGGGCATGGCATTTTTCTGGAGTGGTCAAAATTTGCATGTCCCATCTGTTTTTCCAGATATTCCATGCCTGCAGATACCAAGAATTGCATCAAATTTGCATAGGCCTGGTTTCTGTTTACCTTGGTTTTTTGCGACTGTATTCTCTACTGATTAACATTTTCCTGTCTCAGTACTATCTTCAAACACTAAGTACTATATGAATATATCAATTATTTCTGGTAATTATCTTCCACTATTTCTAGGGGCATCCCTTGTTTTTATCTTCCATGGTATTGATAGTTTGTAGCATTTGTTTTTGCATGTCTGTCTATACCTGTTTCCCCACTTGAGCTCCTGTCTCCTCAGGCCATAACATTCATTTCTCCATTCTTACAGTTCTGTCTACCAAAGGACAGCATCTGCACCAGGGAGGCGATAGCACCATCTGGCCTAATTTTTATTTTCCCATCTGTTATAGAATGCTGTCAGTTTTTTTATGAAGCCATTTTGATGTTATCATCTTTTAATATCAATGTGATTTATTCCACAGTTTGATCTCATTTGAGCATACCCAAAAACACTTCCCTGGTTTAATATCTCTAGTAGATGATTCCTGAATATCTGCATAAGGCGAGTGGGAGCATTTCCCACAAAAGTTGCACGTAATCCATGCAGTAGTCCGTTTGTTTGTTTGGTTACAGACTACAGGATTTCATGATGTGATTTTATTGGTTGTTTTACTGTATATTCTACTAATAACCTCCTTTAAAGTGAAAATCTATTTGTATTGTATCTATTTGTATTTGTACGTGTATGAGTTTGGGACAATCTTACTGCTCTAATGCGTTACTGTTTGGGTGTTTGATAAGTCATTAAAACCCCATAAGCTTATGAATCGGTCAGATGATATCTTATTTTCAACGAATCCATTTGGGTGTTATGAAACTAGAAAACTCTTTCAGCCTTGAATCAGCCATTGGTTCACTTATTTTGAATGAATCCAGTCAGTGAATCACTTATTTTGAATGAATCAGGTAATTTTGGACTAGCTCGTAGAAAGGACTACTGGAATGTGTGTAATGTGTTCAGTTTGATACAAAAATTATATAACTGCGTGTTGGAGAAACCGGTGACTTCTGGCAGCTCCTACTATGACGGCCCCCTGGCACCTTTGGCTACCCACCTCAAGTTTTGGCCATATACATCACTGTATTATTACCACCTGAAGTGTTGGCCTTGCCATACAGTATTTATTACCACCTGAAGTGTTGGCCACTTATACATCACTGTATTTATTGCAACCTGAGTGTTGGCCACTTATACATCACTGTATTTATTACCACCTGAAGTGTTGCCCTTATACATCACTATTTATTACCACCTGAAGTGTTGGCCACTTGCCATATGTTATTACCACCTGAAGTGTTGGCCACTTATACATCCTGTATTTATTACCACCTGAAGTGTTGACCACTTATACATCACTGTATTTGTGCCATCTGAAGTGTTGGCCACTTGCCATCACTATTTATTACCACCTGAAGTGTTGGCCATATACATCCTGTATTTATTACCACCTGAAGTATTGGCCGCCGCCATCACTATTTATTACCACCTGAAGTGTTGGCCCACTTATACATCACTGTATATATTACCATCTGAAGTGTTGACCACTTATACAAACTGTATTTAGCTACAGATTTTTTCCACCTCAACCACAATAAATGCTATTTTATCACTATTGTTGACTAAGTGAAGATTACTGGAGGAATAGTGGTAGTAATAGTAGTAGTGATAGTAAACAGTAGTATTATGCTTAGTAGTGGTAGTAATAATGGTGGTAGTAATGGTAATTGTATTAGTGGTGGATAAGTTAGGCAGTGAGCTGTATTGTAGTAGTGTTAGTGGTAATGGTGTGGTATGTAGTAGTATAGTAGAAGCAGTTGTATTATTGTAGTAGTGGTAGTAGTAATGGTAGTAAGGTGAGTAGAAGCAGTAGTATTGTTGGTAATTAGGTAGTAGTAATGGTGGTGGTGGTATTGGTGGTGGTGTGGTGGTGTTGTGGTGGTGGTGATGGTAGGAACGGTGGTGTTATTGTAGTGGTGGTGGTAGTGATGGTTGGTGATATTAGTGGTATGGTGAGCAGTGAGTATTATTGTAGTGGTGGTAGTAGTAATGGTGGTGGTGGGGTGGAAACGGTGGTGTTATTGCAGGTAGTGGTGGTAGTGATGGTGGTGAGTAATGGTGGTATTGTGGTAGTGGTGATGGTGAGAGAGCGGTGGTATTGTTTGTGGTGGTAGTGGTATTGGTGGTGGTAATGGTGGTATGAGTAGAGAGCAGTGGTATTATTGTGGTAGTGGTGGTGGTAATGGTAGTGGTGGTGGAAACAGTGGTATTATTGTAGTGGTGGTGAGTAGTAATGAATTGAACAGTAATAGTGAGTATTGTGAGTAGTAGTGATAGTGAAGCAGTGTATTATTGTTGTAGTGGTAGTGGTATTGGTGGTAGTAATGGTAGTATAGTAGAAGCAGTGAGTATTATTGTAGTAGTGGTAGTAGTAATGGTGGTAGTGAAATTAGAGCAGTGATGGTATTGTAGTGAGTGGTAGTAGGGATGGTGGTAGTGATGGTAGAGCAGTGAGTATTACTGTATTGTGATAATTAGTAGTATTGGTGGTAAAGAAGTAATAGTAGAAGCAGGTATTGTGCTTAGTGGTAATGGTGGTAGTAATGATAGCCATACGTACTATCTTCCTTCCATCACATTTAAGTGTGACTAAATCAATGCAACATGAACACTATCATAAGGTTCAATTTCCCTCACAAGCCATGGACCAGAGCTGGAGTTTATCATCACCTGGGTCAGCAGTGCAGCAATCTTCAGCTCCATTCTCAGATCAGCATTGAGCTCCAGCTCAGGTGTTCATAAGCTACTGCTGAAGCAAGCACTGTTCTTGTAGACCACTCACCTATAACAACCACAGTCAACCCTAATGACCTCGTTACCACTTAACATCGTTACCATTTAACCACCACCAACAACCAGTTAATGGGAGGTTAAGAGCTGTTGTCATTACACTTTATTTACAGGTTCGGTTAGGTAGGTTAGATCAGATTAGATTAGATTAGGTTAAGGTTAGGTTAAGGTTAGGTTAAGGTTAGTTTAAAAGGTTGGGTTAAGGTTAGGTTAGGTTAGGTTAAGGTTAGGTTAAGGTTAGAAGTTAAAAAAGGTTAGGTTAAGGTTAAGTTTGAGTTAGGTTAGGTTAGAGTTAGGTTAGGTTAAGGTTAGGTTAAGGTTAAGTTGGAGTTAGCTTAGGTTAAAAGTTCAGAGTTAAGGTTAGGTTAAGGTTAGGTTAAGGTTAGAGTTAAGGTTCAAGTTAGGTTAAGGTTAGGTTATGGATTTAGGTTAGGTTAGATCAAGGTTAGGTTAGGTTAAGGATAGGTTAGGTTAAGGATAGGTTAGGTTAAGGATAGGTTAGGTTAAGGTTAGGTTAAGGTTTGGTTGATTAGGTTTAGGATTTAGGTTAGGTTTGGTTGGATTGAGTTAGATTGATTGATTGGATTACATTAGGTTAAGGTTTTAAGGTTTGGTTACAGGTTGGGTTTGGTTGGGTTAGGTTGGAGGCTAGGTTAGGTTAGGTTTTTTTTTCAACAAGTGGCCGTCTCCCACAGAGCAGGGTGACCCAAAAGAAAAAATCCCCCAAAGAAAATACTTTCATAATCGTTCAACACTTTCATCACACTCATACATAATCTGTCTTTGAGGCTCAGATCGACAGCTGAGAATAGTCCTCAGCTGTCCTGTCCCAGACCTCTCCTTTAAAGTGCAGGCATTGTACTTCCAATTTCCAGGACTCAAGTCCAACTAAATCCAATTAACTGGTTTCCCTGAATCCCTTAACAAAATGTTACCCTGCTCACCTCCAACAGATAGTCATGTCCCAAAAACCATTCGTCTCCATTCACTCCTATCTAACACGCTCACACATACTTGCTAGGTCAAGCCCTCGCCCTGAAAACCTCCTTTACCCCCTCCCTCCAACCTTTTCCTAGGCTGACACCTACCGCCTTCCTTCCCCTACAGATTTACTCATCTCAGTCATTCTACATTGATCATTCTCTCTAAATGACCAAACCACCTCAACAGCCCCTCTTCAGCCCTCTGACAAATACTTTTAGTAACTCCACACTTTCTCTAATTTCCCACATTCCGAATTTTCTGCATAATATTTACCACACATTGCCATAGACAGGACATCTCCACTGCCTCCAGCCTCCTCTCCTGCAGCATTTGCAACCCATACTTCACAACCATATAAGGTATTGTGCAACTATACTTTGGCCCATTCCCTTCTTTGCCTCCATGAATGCGTTTTTGTCTCCCCAGATACCTACTTTCCACTCACCTTTTTTTTTCCTTCATCAATTCTGGTTAACCTCATCCTTCACTTAGCCCATTATTGAAACAGTCAACTCCCAAATATCTGAAAACATTTGCCTTATAATCCTTCTCTCCAATGTGATATCCAATTTTTCTTTATTTAAATCGTTTGATACCCTCATCACCTTACTCTTATCTATGTTCACTTTCAACTTTCTACCTTTACTCCCAAACTCATCCACTAACCTTTGCAACTTTTCTTTAGAATCTCACATAAGCACAATTATCATGTAAAAGTAACTGTGTCAACTCCCATTTCATTAATTCTCCATAATTTAATCCCACCCCTCTCCCCAACACCTAACATTATGGCACCACAACCCCATCTATAAATATATTAAACAACCATGGTGTACATCCCTGTCTAAGACCTACTTTTGGGAAGTAATCTCCCTCTCTCCCTACACACCCTAACCTGAGCCTCACTATCCTCATAAAAACTCTTTACAGCCTTCAGTAACTTACTATTCCTTACTTGCTCTTTCCCTATCCACTCTATCATATGCCTTTTCTAAATCTATAAATGCAATGAAAACTTCTCTACCTTTATATAAATACTGTTCACATATATGCTTCACTGCTAAGCACTTGATCTACATCCCTACCCACTCTAAAGCCTCCTTGCTCATCTGCAATCCTACTCTCTGTCTTACCTCTAATTCTTTCAATAATAACCCTGCCTTTTACTTTACCTGGTATACTCAGTGGCTTATTCCCCTATAATTTTACACTCTCTTTTATCCACCTTCCCTTTATATAAAGGAACTATACATGCTCTCTACCAATCCCTAGGTTAGGTTGAGTTAGGTTAGTGTATTATAGTAAATGGCTTGCTAAACCACAGGGTTA
>WNWK01047600.1:0-13865 GCA_009830355.1 Cherax destructor | reverse complement strand
TCATTCTTCATAAATATATTATGACTACTCACAGCAGACAACCATGAGACCTAGTCAGCCAGGCACTAGTCTCGTGGTGGATCCACATGGAACAATTTTTGGGAGTCGAGTCTCATGTTAGTGAGAATACCAGACCTTAGACGCCAGAGACGCATCCTTGACACCGGCTTCGCCAACACCTCTGTTACTCCCAACGAGCTTAGTACGAGCTGGGAAGATAGAAGATTGAGATGCATTACCATCGTATACACTTGACTGGAGACACCCCGTGAACCGAAGTGAAACACCCCGACACACGGCCTCTGTAACGATTATAGCTAACTCGCAGGGTCCTTGCCTTACGGTTGCTATACCATAGGTCTGTAAATTGTACGAACATACTCCAGGAGGCAGTGACGGGTCATTTGAAAGAGACCAATGTCTGGACTTCGTTCCTGACAAATGTATCTTTTTCGTGCATTTGAAATAAGATGCAAAGACTGAAATGTCCTCAAGAGAAGTTAAAGGTAATATATTATTGTCCATTTACCTCGGGCTCTCGCTGTCAGTTGAGAAAAGTGATGTGTGGAAGGTGTTGAGGCTGACCTTGTCTTTCAGGAAAATGTTGTGTATATGTTAGTTCCTGAGGCTAAGCTGCTAACAAACCAGATACATGAAAGAGGACTGATTAAGGGATGCTTTACCCAGCACCTGTCTTGGTGTTCTGATATTTGGCGAAGTACAAAGTAGTTGTGCTCAGATGCCTGTGAGAATTGCTACTAGTGTACCCCGTATAGCAGGCAGTTCAAAGTTCAGAAGTCGGACAAGATTGCTGGCATCTTGAACTTGATGTGCAAAAAAAAAAAAAAAAAAAAGGAACCCGGGTCATTTTCACCTTAATCCTGAAGTCCAGGATGCTGCTGATTTTTATTGTACTGCTGGATTCCACCACAAGACTCCCAGCATTACCTGGACACGACAGCTGCTTAATTGTGAATCTCTTCTCTCAGTAGTACACAGGTTTAGTATGCTGCGCAACCTACTTTTGAAGGTATAGCTGGGCGATGTGAACTGCACTACTATTCTGGGTGATGCTGCTACCAGCTTTGTAATATATGTAGGACTCAGGACCAGGCGGCCTTCAGTGTCTCCGTCACGACGGTGACATGGCTGCTTGTAGGACTCAGGACCAGGCTGCCTTCAGTGTCTCCGTCACGACGGTGACATGGCTGCTTCAGTGGACATGCAACACCTGCACTACTACTGGACATAAGAACCAAGCAGTGAGTTAGAGCATCTTTAGCACACACTTGTACCTTCACGTAGACTATGAAAAGCTAAGTAGAACTCTAGCATATAGTGAAGGCCAAAAACTAGGTGATGCATAGTACGTAGCGCAATCTCTAGTAGACTGAGGATTTTGGATCCGTCTTCATAGGCCTTCTTAATTTATATAATTTCTGAAAATATTTGTTAATCTTGAAGCATTTAACGTAAATATGAGCATTATTACATAGTAAATTTAACTAAAGCTGTAGTTTGCCTTGCTGACTATTCTTATGTTTGCTTGTCACTTTAGTCCTTGTAGACATGTTTAATTTGATTAAAATTTAAATATATTTCTTCTAAACAGATTACTGGTCATCCAGACTCCCAGCTGCGTATGTGTAAAGAAAGTGTCTCAGCGAGAGGTGAAGACAGTTGTGATGGACCTTGTAACTGTGACATGCTCGCCACAACATTGTCTGCTCTTCCCTGAGACTACACCAATATTTCAACACTTGTACGTGAGCAGACTTTACAGTGCACCTCGAGTCTGGATCTAATCATAGTTGTTGAAGTACTGTATATACAACCAATTGTTACTCGCCCAGTTTTCTGTCTAGTACAATTCTTGATTGTGACATTTATGAGATGGAGTGTTACAATCCACTATCTGAACTAACACTACATAATTCCTCCTTACTTCATTATCCTAAGATTATTTTACATATGTTAGGGTGAATCAAAAAAAGTACTTTATTATTCAGTCGCTGAGATAATGGTATTAGTTATAAAATTAGCATGTTTGTATTTATTAGTAATTTTAAGGTTTAAGATTAAAATAACTTAAGTGTATATCTAGTTTCTGAAGACAAAATTGTGTACACGTGTGCAACACAGGACAACTTTATCACCTAAACTTTCCGCCTGTGCATCAGGCTTATTCAGTTAAATACTAAAGCTACATTTTTTTTTTTTTTTTTTTAAATTTTATTTGGAAAGTCATAAATATACAAATATATTATACATAACAGTGCCATGCCATGGTCTGAAACAAAGCTTATATAACAAAATAAGCAGTATAGAACAAAAGTTAACAACATAACAACACCCTTATCAGTTAACCTGGGGTAATAAATTAACAATGAACAATAAATGCATAGGTAAAGCGACAACATGCCATGTCTTACGTTAACCCCTACATGTCGTACAATGACATGCTGAAATAAAAAAAACTACTCAACATATTAAATCGGAACAACAATCGTACTTTTGTTGAGAGTTTTAATGTGAATTTCCATTAAGGGACATAATTATACCAACACAGTACACAAGACACTACCCTGCCAAGACAATTAACACAAAATCCATACATTAACGTCACAACCCATACATTAACATCACAACCAGTATAACAGAAATGGTACTATAAACAGTGAAACAGAATTTATAACATGTAGCACACAACTTTTTTTTTTTTTTTTTTTAGTTTGAAACATAAACCCGACACACAAAGGTTTATCTTATATCACTTGTTTATATATTTATTCGGAGAACATACATAATAAATTTTACTAATTTATCCCACAAAACCCTATAGACCTTGATACACCAATCATGATATCCGAGTGCAAAACTGAACAGATATATATCATGACGAGAAATGATGCCAGATATGAATCCAACGAATTTGCATCAACGACTAAGTCAACAAACCCCTACTTCCAAAATAAACGCAACTACCAAACCAAAGAAAATGTCACATAGTAAGGATCATAACTCAAAGAAAACTTACTTTGACATAGCAACGAGAAAACCAGTGCACCACAAGAATACCTTGACCATAGTCTACGGATTCATTACAATCCCAACCTAAGACTATCATGTACAGTACAGTAGTGACTGAAGAAACCTCCTCTTCCTCACCCCCTTCCCCCTCAACCAAACCAAAGCCCTTGCACCGAAAAAACCCTATGAATTTAAAGGTAACCAAAAAGAAACAAACCACACACATACAGCCCCGACTAAATCAACCCTATGCCCCAAAAGTCGTCCGTCAAACCCTGACCCACACAGAGGGCCAAGTCACCCGTATGTCTACCCCAAAACTCACCCCTTAAAAACCCCAACCAAGCAAACCCTCCTCACCCTTTCCCTACACCAGCATTCATACAAATGAAACACCCCTCATATAAGCAACGTTTGTCACCCGACCACCCAATACGTATCAGTCGTCAAGCCCTCTTCCAACTCGTCTACCCCAATAGATCCGCAATCCTCAACTCCCTGTACGATTGATTGAAATCAGTTTCCCATGCTCTCCCATACACTACACGATTTCTGCATTTCGTCCTATAGACGCAAGCAGAAAGAGCTTTGACCCTTTCCCCTGCTCCCAAATCCCTAAGTCTCCATGAACCACATACAAAATCTACTAGATAATACATGAGACCCCTTTGCGTCTGAGCATTAAGTCCCCTGAGGTCCAGAAACATTGCCCTCAAAAACGAGATGCCCCCACCCCCCATATAGCGAAGCCCCCTCCCGGCCCACTCCCGTATTGGCCCCAAAGATTCACAAAAATATATCCCATGCAGTGTAGTATCCAATTCCCCACATCTCACACATGCACCATCTCTCACCAAACCCATGCTCACTAAAGAAGCCTTTGACGCCACAGCATCATGTAAAAACCTAAACATGAACTCCCGATCCCTAGACCTCAGCTTCAACCCCTTTAATCCCCCCCATATCTCAGCCCAACCATACATAGGATATATCGACACGCATTCTATCACCTGGTGAGATCCCCCAAAATACCTAGCCTACCAACCGAGATGTCCTTGCGGGTGTATTACCACCATCAAACTCCTTAATATGTCCTTACAATATACCAGAGACCTGTCATCCCACCATTCACTCATCTCCCGGAGTACCCCCACTCCTTCTTCCCCGACCTGCCTAATCCACCCCTCCGCACCAGACAACGTTTGAGGTACAAGCACAACAGTCTACGTTCTAACCAAATTAATCCCAAACCCCCCAATTTCACACTGTTGCGCACAACATTACGCCCTACCCAATGCCTTCCACCAGCCCACACATACTTAAAACCATTCGTTCCAGAACCTCCACGTCAGCCTGTAATAAAGGGAATATGGCAGCTACATACCACAGCTTACTATAAACCATACTATTCACTATTATTACCCTCTGTCTCAAAGTAACTTCCTTCGCTCTCCAAACCTGCAGTAGGTCCGTCGCCCCCTGTATCACCCTATGTGAATTCAATTCTCTAGCCAAACGACGATCCTTCATAAATTCCACCCCACATATCCTCACACTTGAAACGACGTGCCACACCTGACTTCTGCCCAACGTCCCTCCCACCCAAGTACCTACCTCCAATAATTTTGTCTTACTATCGTTTATTCTCATCCCAGTTGCTCCACAAAACACACGAACAATGTCCCCCACATTTACCAGCCCTGCTCCGAACCCACAAGTACCGTAGTGTCGTCCACGTACCCTACGATGCCCGTGCGTTCTTTTGCCTCATCAACATTCATCCACACCCCTACCTCAATTAATCTGTAAAATGGGTCCTGTAAACACGCAAATAATATCTGCGAAAGGGGACAACCCTGCCGCAGACCCCTACCCATTGGAACCAAATCCCCAATCTACCATTCACCTGTACTCTGACACACGCTCCCCCATACAACCTCTCAATCCACTTCACAATTTCTTCCCCAAAACCCTGCCTTCTCATTATGTCATACAGCACGTCCCTTTCCACACTATCATATGCACCCTTCCAATCTAAAGCCAAAACACCTCCTTTCCCATGCGCAACATAATCTTTAATTCGCTCAAGACCATTTACCACACTCCTCCCTGGGTATTCCACCTTGCCCCTCTGCAATCACCTTCCCCAACACTTTCTTTATTCTATTACCTAGTATTTTAGCCAATATTTTATAGTCTGCATTCATTAGAATTATAGGCCTATAATTACTCAGAGAATCCTCCCCCTCCCTTCCTGACTAAAACTACAACCCCAATACTACTTTCTCCTTCCCCCACCCCGGTGGACTTCATACAATTCATCAAGCGCACTAGACAGTCCCTCACCGCATCCCAATTTTCCCTATAAAATTCATTTGCTATACCATCTATTCCTGGGGAACTCCCCTTACTCAACCCATCCACTGCTACCCACACCTCCTCCTCGCTAATAACACCTCCCATAGACTCTATCCCTCTCCTCCAACTGCTCTTGAATTCCCTCCAAAAGGAGATTCCTATACTCCAACCCCACATCCACACTACTCATATAACGTGCAAACCATTTATCCACAAATACTCCGACTGCCTCTGTACCCCGAATTACCATACCCTGCTCATAACTCTCCAACCTCTGCTCGACTTTCATACATTCTATTGTCCTCGCCTCACGTTTTCGCCTACAGTGACTCAACACCGTTTTTGACGGCCTATCACCCACTAACAGATCATCTATACCAGCTTTCATGCGGCACGCCTCAAACCGCTCTATCTGTATGTCCCATAACTTGTCCTTTAATACACGGATTTCCCCCGTTTCATGACGACCGCCTTTTTCATAACAACCCTGTAATTGCCCCTCCACATACTTCATCAAACCGCATCTCCACCCCGCCTCCTCTCTACCCAACCGCTGATAAAACTCCCTAATTCGCGGCTTGCCCACATTCATCCACCACCTTAACAAGTTATCCTGCCCTCACTCCTCTCCCATAACCTCCCCCACCATTCGCTAAACTGCATTGATTTATCCCCTCCCACTAGTAATCCTACATTCAATTTCCAATAACCCCTATACCACTTTGCAACGCCTTCCCAATTCAAATCAACTAAAACCCCTCTGTGATCTGAAAATCCAAAGTCTATGGTTTGAACCCTACCCACTACTACCCTATCAGTTACATAAATCCTATCAAGTCTCGCCGCATACCCTTTCCTCACAAAAGTATGATCCACAGGGCCCCCTACACCTACCACATCCTTTAATCCTACACTTCCTAGCAAATCCCGTAAAGCCACCAACTCGCACCCCGCCCCTCTAGGCTCTACGTCCCTCTTCCTGATAACACAGTTATAATCGCCCCCGACTACCACCACTCCAGGCAAGTCACGAAGGGCATATATCATGAAGTCTCGAATAAAACCCACCTTTACCATTCGTGACTGCTCTGCTGGCATATAGACACCTAAAAAACATACCCTGACCCCTCCCCACGAACCTTCCACTCGAACCACCCTACCCCCCACATTCCTCCCAAGACATAAGTCGAAAAGGGCTTGACTCCGAAATCGCAACTGCCGCCCCTCCCTTGAGCCTACCTGAAGACCCTGCAAAAACCCGATACCCTTTCACTCTCAAATCCCTTCCACACCTATAATTATGCTCCTGGATGAAGGCCACCTGTACGCCAAAACGTCGCAAGGCGTACTCCACCCAGGAACGTTTAACATCTTCTTTCATACCATTAACATTTATTGTTAGACACTGGAATGCAAGTGCAAAGGTTTGCCCTTCGGCCGAGGGGGAGGCTGCGACCCTGACTTGCCCTTACCCACTCCCTTACCCACATGTTTCCCCCCTTGAGGGGTCCTGACCCAAAATGGCATCTAAATCTTTCCTGGCAATCTCCACCAAAGACCTTTTACCCGGTCTCTGTGCCGGTGTAAGAACGTCGTCACTATCGGACTGTGTGCCGGCTCTCTTACGGGTTCCCACCACCACTTCCATTCCCGTGGCCCTATCTGACTGATGCACCTCTGCCGACACTATTTCATGTGTTAAACACTGACCGGCCTGATGTGCCTCAACTGAGGCCTCTACCACCGGCTCTACCACTTCAACTGCTTCCACCACATCAACACTGCCTTCCCCAGGCAACACTGGAAGAGGGTCCTCCATAATGCCTCTCAACACCTCCTCCAGAGGTAAATCCTCACAAGACACAACACCTGTGTTATCCACAACACTCTCACTTGGAGCCTCAGGCTCCTGGGGCAAAGTGCAGAAAGCCTCCCCTGCCCCATCAACTATTTCACTCCACAAACGCTTCCCTTGCACCTCCTGAGGTACTTTCACCAGGTCCTCCCTGGCTCCCTGACCAGCCGGCTCCCTGCGGCCACGTCCTGTCTAGGTATTACTCTCCTCATGCAGTCTGCAGCAACATGGTTATAGGCGCCACATAGGCGGCAAGTCCTCTGTTGCCCGGGTATGTCACGTATAGTTGATTCCTGAAGTCAGACATCACCACATATGACGGTATCGGCTTACGTAACGTCATTTTCAGGGAATAAGTCCCTTCATAGAGGCCCAACATTGGACCCACACTCCACTTCCCTGCGTTCACCGTGTGGATCACTCCATACTCGCTGAAAAGACCAGTAATATCCGTCGCATCCGCTTCAAAAGGTACATTCTTGACCTTGATAAAAGTATATGTCCTTGATACGTCTTTCAACCGAACTTGCATCGTCGAGTTGACCGTATACACCTTGTCCTGGTGCTGATCAACAAGGCGTTCATAAACTGCAGCAGTTAGTAGTTTGACGAAAACTCGGTTGATCCCGTTTAGCGCTACGCCGTATAAATCCATAATATCTAAGCCGTACACATCATGCAGAATCGTAGGGAGCACTGTTGCAGCCGTGGCTGGATGTATGACGCCGGTGACCATGTCAATACACACTGTGTTAGAACGACGTCGGACAACAGTCTCCATGACAGTAGTTTAAGCAGTTAGCCAATTGCGAAAGAGTGTCACCAGGCGGCAGACCAGTGTACAGCACGTCCACCCCCGACCGAAGCAGGGAGGTAACTCACTTTTATTAGTAATTTTAAGGTTTAAGATTAAAATAACTTAAGTGTATATCTAGTTTCTGAAGACAAAATTGTGTACACGTGTGCAACACAGGACAACTTTATCACCTAAACTTTCCGCCTGTGCATCAGGCTTATTCAGTTAAATACTAAAGCTACATTTAAACTGAAGACAATGTATGAAGTGGAAAGACAAGCTTGAGATATTCAGTTCTTCAGCCTTGAAGTGGAAATAGAACAAATAAATTGTTGGCAGTTGGGTTAATCTCCTCTGTACAAAGATTCCATGATGTTGATGTCACATTAATGATGATAAATGCCAACAAATGATGAATAACACGTTTATAAGTTAATTGCGGAGGGACTGGATATCCACCTGCCTCTCCACTTCCAAGGTCTCCAGTTTATGTATTAGAAGCTTCTTAGGCAACTGAAAAGTTTCAACAATATTGATATCCAGATGTTGCACATGTTTTGGTCTTGAAATGTCGGTACTGTGTGCCAGAAATATCATGTAAAATTATGCACTTTAAGGATGGAGATTGTTCCTATAGCAACTGCTGGCTGGTTTAGACTAATTGCTCACTGGCGCTTCATAGCTCTAGCAAGAGTTGTCATCTTCTAGATTGAAAGGTTTCTTTGCTTAATTAATCACATATTAATTTGTCATTCTGGTCCTGATATACACAGTGAGAGAGCTGGTGGGCTGCTGCTGTTTAGGCTGCTAGTTGAGTCCCTCCACCAGCCCATCTTGCTGCTGCTACTCTTTGGTGTGCTCTTGCTTGCTCTATCTTTCAGTATTCTGGCTCTGTTTTTTTCTAAAATCCAGCTGTCCTGGTAGTAGTCAGTGTAACACTTAGTGGTGCACTGATTAGAAGAATTTTCATTGGGCCTTACCTGGGCTTCTAAATCTACCCAGGTAGGTTAGTGTCTCGTGTATCCTGGTGTGGAAAGCTTTTCATCCAGGTCACTGAGGGAAAGCCAGGAGGTTTTAAGGTTCTCACCCTTCAGAGTATATGGACACACCTGCCCCAAGCTGGTCCTACATGGTTAATTTACTAAACTCTTGATATAAGACTAGCTGAAAGGTGTTTTTTATAGGTATAATGACAGTTTAAGTACGCAGAGGCGTATGTTAATTCCTTGAGTACAGGCTGGTGTTATTCTCTGGTATGGTTTCTAAGCGGGCCTGGATAGTTATGCTGTTTGGTGTTTTGTACTATTATATCTGAAGATTAAATCCTAAGTAACTGTTGTGGTATTGGTACCGGTATGGTGCTGATGGTAAGATTTTGGGGTCTTTAGTTATGTAGAAAGTGTTAGTATTGACCTTACCTGTTATCAAGAAAGCTTTGTGCATGCTAATCCCTAACACTACAAACTTGACTCTTGACACGTGCGCTAAAGTACAGTGCCTGTCGTTAAAACATGCCAACCCTCGCGCAAACCACGACCACAAAATAGGTCGTCCCTTGCACTTCAGGACATCCTTTATTTTAGAAAGTGATGATCACATTTTGCAGTGTTTCATGGCGTTTAATTTTCCCACGGCTTGATGGCATCCTTTAGCCGTAAAAGTGGGCTGATGTATATATTATTTCCCTAACAGATACATTTCCCAGCCTACAAGTTCTCGGTGGGGTTAGTCTGGGGAATTAACTGTCCAGTCCTCAGTCATGAAGCTACTGAACAAAATATTTTGCTGTGGCAAGGAACATTCTTTCATGAGAATCTTTGCACCACATTACGTGAAAGATTCGGGCAAATGATCACAAAGCAATTCTAGGTACGTTGTTAGGTGCTTTTGGTGAGAGTTTGTCACTCATATAGGAACTGATGCAGCCAGATTCTCGTTGAATGTTCACTCACACGAATGGTTTCTACTACTACCTTCATTTGATGGCCTGCCTTGTGTAATCCATTGATATGTGCAATTCTCAAGTCAGCTGAATTTAGTGTGATTATATTGTCTTGTCACCGCCTTATTCCTGCCCATATTGATTCAGATGTCAAAAATATCCAACAGACTTGGCACTAAAGACCACACGGTGCTGGGGGACCAGATACACAAGCCTAGAGTGCACTGGACGCAGCCAGCAACCTTAGGGAATTCTGTGACCTACCGCTAAGAGTTGCCAGGTCAGTATAACTTTGTAGCGCAGAAACACCTGCCAGGGTAGGCTAGGCTTTCTTTAAAGACGAGCAATTTATAGGCTAGTCCCTGACAAAGCAGCCTCTGATTAAGTTTCCTTGTATTTGGGTTTATACTTGGTCACTTGGTGTAATTTTCCTCTACATGTGGAAGCTGTTAGTCGTGTGTGGTAGACAACATTTCTGAAACTCACAGGTAAGTTGATACTATCTCAAGTCCTGGAGTTCAGGGCGCGACTAATTATAACCAACCTTATCGTAATCAGTTTGGGCAGAGTGAATCTCCTTACGCACCTTATGTGCAGCTCAATTTGGAGAATGTTTTTAAGATTAGATTGTTATCCTGTGTTTCTGTAATCTTGAACACCTTGCCATATGCATCTACACGATATTGTTATTCTGCTTTGTTATTTGGACTGGTTCCAACTACCAGTTATTCCCTTAAGTGTTAGTGTGTAGATAATCTAGTAGGATTTCTGTTTAAAATTACCCTCAACATTTCCATAAATCTAAATATTTTCACTTGAGGTTGTTTGGGTTCCTGGAAAGAAACTTGGATTGAAAATTGGATAATCTATTAAATTGTATTTCTGTAAATATATTATAACTTCCGGACTTTAATTAAATATAAATAATTTTTCTTTAAATTTAATTATCCATTTATTTTGCTTACTATCAAGATGACTGAAGATTGTAACTCGGAAATTAATATTTTTTTTTTTAACACATTGGCCTCTCACCAAGGCAGGGTGGCCACCAAGGCAGGGTGGCCCGAAAAAGAAAAACTTTCATCATTCACTCCATTAGTCTTGCAGAGGCGTGCTTACACTACAGTTATAAAACTGAAACATTATCACCCCCTCTTTCAGAGTGCCATCATTGTACTTCCCATATCCAGGACTCTAGTCCGGCCTGCCGGTTTCCCTGAATCCCTTCGTAAATGTTACCTTGCTCACACTCCAACAGTACGTAAAGTCCTAAAAACCATTTGTCTCCATTTACTCCTAACTAACATGCTCGCGCATGCTTGCTGGAAGTACAAACCCCTCACACAGAAAACCTCCTTTACCCCCCTCTGTCCAACCTTTCCTAGGCAGATCCCCTACCCCACCTTCCCTCCACTACAGATTTATACTCTCGAAGTCATAATATTTCTTTCCACCCTCTACGTGTCCGAACCACCTCAACAACCCCTTCCCCTCTTTTACATACCCTACCAAACTCTTCCACCAACCTCTACAACTTCTCTTCAGAATCCCCCAAAAGCACAGTCATCAGCAAAGAGCAACTGTGACAACTCCCACTTTGTGTTCGATTCTTTATCTTTTAACCCCACACCTCTTGCCAACACCCGAGCATTCACTTCTCTTACAACTCCTCCTATAAATATATTGAACAACCATGGTGACATCACACATACCTGTCTAAGGCCTACTTTTACTGGGAAATAATCTTCCTCTCTCCTACATACTCTAACCTGAGCCTCACTATCCTCGTAAAAACTCTAACCTGCTTTCAGTAACCTACCTCATATTCCATACATTTGCAACATCTGCGACATTGCCCCCCTATCCACCCTATCATATGCCTTTTCCAAAATCATTAATTCCACAAAAAACTTTACCCATATCTAAATACTGTTCACATTTTTTTTTCACTGTAAACACTTGTTCTACACTCCCCCTACCTTTCCTAAAGCCTCCTTGTTCATCTGCTATCCTACTCTCCGTCTTACTCTTAATTCTTTCAATAATAACTCTACCATACACTTTACCAGGTATACTCAACAGATATATTCCCTTGTAATTTTTGCGCACACTTTTGTCCCCTTTGCCTGGGGCTGGGCTGCATCTGCTCTGGTTGCCACCTCCCTAGTTAAGAACAATAATAAATCTGTTGAACTAGATATAAGAATTAACAACTGGGTGTCTACACTACAAACTGAATTGTTTGCAATCTTAATGGCACTAAAGCTAACTTGTGACACTGAGCTTGACTCTATCATCATTACTGATTCTATGTCATCACTGAAGGCTCTTGACTCATATAATGACTACAACAGCATGCTCATTGGAGAAGCCAGGTATAGATACTCAAAAATCCGGGACAAAGGAATTAATGTACAATTGCAATGGATTCTGTCACACATTGGATTACTCCTTCATGGTAAAGTTGATATGTTAGCCAAGAAGAGTACCCAGAAGGAGAATGTAGAATATAACTTTGGTATATCTGTGTCTAGCATTAGGAATAATATTAGGAGATAAATAATGAAAATGATTGCTATAGGAATACAGTTAAAATCCTGAGTAGATCTATAACCCATTATGATAACATGAACATAGATAAGTATGTTTATGGAGCAACTTGCAATGTGAACAGACTGACTGATGTTGTAGTGGCCAGGCTTAGGCTTGGCTACAAGTACTCTGGCAGTTTGGGAGACAACAGATGATCAAACTAAATGCAAATTATGTGATCAGGCATATGGTCACTGTCTTGAACACTATGTGCTTAATTGTCCACTTATTGAGGAATATAGAGATAGACAGTATAATAACCTATGTGACATGTCAAGATATCTTATTAATGAAAATAAGATACCAGTTATACTAAGCAAATTTCCTAAATTTGCTTGTAACAGATAAGTGAAATGTAGATATAAATCCAAATGTACAATTGTTAACCCTTTTGGGGTATGGGGCCTAGTGCCTAGGCCTTTTGTGTATACATATGCTCTTGCGCTACCGTACACAAGATGGATATGGGGTGCACAATAAACTAGCCACTTCGGTGGCAAAATCTAATCTTTGCCTTTATACAAAGGAACTATGTTTGGTCTCTGCCAATCCCTAGGTACCTTACTCTTTTCCATACATTTATTAAATAATAGCACCAACCACTCCAAAACTATATCTCCACCTGCTTTTAACATTTCTATCTTTATCCCCTCAATCCCAGCTGCCTTACCCCCTTTCATTCTACCCACTGCCTCACGAACTTCCCCCACACTCACAACTGGCTCTTCCACACTCCTACAAGATGTTATTCCTCCTTGCCCTATACACGAAATCACAGCTTCCCTATCTTCATCAACATTTAACAATTCCTCAAAATATTCCCTCCATCTTCCCGATACCTCTAACTCTCCATTTAATAACTCTCTCTCCTATTTTAACTATCAAATCCATTCGTTCCCTAGGCTTTCTCAACTTGATAATCTCACTCCAAAACTTTCTTATTTTCAACAAAATTTGTTGAAAACATCTCACCCACTCTCTCATTTCTCTTTTTAACATTGCTTCATCACTCTCTTAACCTCTTTTTCTGTCCATATACTGGAACTCCTTGCATCACTTCTACTTTGTAAAAGCCTCTCATATGCTAAATTTTTCTTCCTCCTTACTATCTTTACATCATTCCACAAATCGCTCTTCTTCCCTTCTGCACCCACTTTCCTGTAACCACAAACTTCTGCTGAACACTACATTCTTAAACCTACCCCATACATCTTTGCCACCTTTGTGGAGTGGGGCTATGTCTGTTGTTTTTAGTGACTGGGATGACGCCTGTATCCATGCTCCCTCTCCAT
>WNWK01047599.1:0-13866 GCA_009830355.1 Cherax destructor | reverse complement strand
CGATTTCACTCAAACGGAGAACCATGGCGCCCCAGACCAGTCAAGTCTGTGATGTCGGGGGCATGTTCTTGTCCTGACGTGGATATTCCTGAAAAAGTAACTGCAAAACATTGTCTTGGCTGGGGGGACGCTGTCAATCAAAGCTACTAAAAAGTCTCGCTAGAAATTCTCCTGTCATTGCCCGCTGAGAAGACCTGTTGCTTATGTAACACGTGGGAGACCTTCAGCGTTGACAGGCTCCACAGGTAAGACGTAGTGTAATATGTGAGCATTAAGATCTTTATTGCTTGTCTGGGGCCCATAGAAAAGGGAAAAAATTTGGGACATCTGACACGTGGTGAGCCTGTAGGTTTTCCCCCCCCCTCAACAGGTGGACCTAACTTTGATCAGAAAACACATGAATAACTGATTAGCATCTCACCGAGACTTTTGTCCTGCTTAAAGTCTTCTCGAGTCGAAATACATAGAACACTACATTGGGTGATGTAGATATGGAGGATAATTACCTCAGCGGGCCCCCAGTACCGGTTCAACCCCTTCCCCCCCTAATTATGCTTATTCATTTACATTTGTTAATTAACTTAGAGTTCATACCTATATGCTATGAAGGAGCTAAGATGGTTTTTTTGACAGCTGGGGTAGTGGGGGGAAAAAGTCAGTTTGTGCAGATGGTGCCACAGATGGTGCCACGGGGGGGTTTTGCCCGGGGGGGAAGAGAAAAAAAATTTCCCCCTTTTCCCAAATTTTTTCCCCAGAAACCCCCCTGCACGGACCGTGTGTGTGTACTCACTGTTGGGGTTGCGGGGGTCGTTTCCCATGCTCCTGGCTACGGGGCACCCCCTCCCACCATGAGCTTTATCATACCTCTTCTTAAAGTTATGAATGGATCCGCCTCCACCCCGCTTAAACTATTCCACTTCCACCACTCTGTGACTGAAGAAATACTTCCTAACATCCCTGTGATTTATCTGAGTCTTCAACTTCCAACTGTGTCCCCTTGTTGTTTTGTCCCATCGGGGGGGAAATTTGCCTGTCCACCTTGTCAGTTCCTCTCAGTATTTTATATGTCGTTATCATGTCCCCCATCTCCCTGCCCTCCAGTGTCGTCAGGTCGATTTCCCTTAACCTCTCCCTCTAGGACATACCCCAGCCCCAGGATAGCGGGTTTAAACCTTTGTTTTTCCCAGTTTCTTTGCTTGGCTAAGTGGGGGTTCCCAAAAATGGTGCGATACCCATATGGGGCCCAACATACACAGTGTACAGGGTCCGAACGATTCCTTATTAAATTCCGGGAACTCTTCTTGGGTTTTTTAGGCGCCCGTACTGCAGCATTATTTGGTTGATGTGCCCCAGGAGTGGGGTGTTTTCTCACCCCAAGATTTTTTTTCTTGAGTGGGGTTTGGTTCGGGCCCCCAGACTGTACTCCGTCTGCGGTCTTTTTCCCCTTTCCCCCCAAACTTCATGACTTTGCACGGGGGGGTTGAACTCCAGGAGCCAATTTCTGGATCAAAGGGTGGCAGCCTGTCAAGACCCCCTTTTTGTTCTGCCGGGGCCTCGTCCCCATTGAATTTTTCCCCATAAACCCAATCATCTGCAAACGGGACACTTCGGAGGTATTCCTTCCGTCTGTCTTTCCCCAAAAACCAGAAAACCCCTCCAGGGGACCCCTGGGCCCCTCGCGCCCCCTCTCCCCTGCCGGTACCGCTCTTTTCCGAAGGTTTTGTCCTTTTATGGTTTTTTGTTATCCCCCCTGGTTCAGCTTCCACTAAAATTTTTGTGGAACGTTAAACCCCCTTGGCCCCAAAAAAAGGGGTTTTTCCCCCCTCTCTCTCTTCTTTTTTCATTTTTTTTTGTTTTTTTTTTGTGTGTTTGTGTGGGTTGTGGGTAAAAATTTAAAAACCTGTGACTCTGGCTTTTTTGGGGGGGAAGTGTTGTTTGTGGGTGTATGGGGTTCACTATTTTTTCAGCCCCTTTCCCCCCCCCGGGTCCCCCCTTTTTCCCTGAGCTTTTACCCCCAAAAAGTAGGGGTTTCCCCCTCACATCCGATTGTTCCACTTTTGAAAATTACTGAAAAAGGGGCTTTTCCTTATCTCTGTTTTCTTTCCAGTTGTGTCCCCTTTTGCTGTGTCCCATCTCTGAAACATTCTTCCCATCCACCCTTTCCCTCTCAGATCATATGTCGTTATCATGTCTCCCCCATCCCCCTGTCCCCCCGTGCGTCAGGCATATCCCTGAGCAAAAGGGTACGTCTACTCCTCTGGAATATCCCATACTCCGGAACTATTCTGTTGAGACCTTTGCACATTTACTAATTTTTTAGGTGGGTGACCAGGTGGGGTTATCTGGGTGTCTAATTGCATGTTGGTGTTTGTATGGCCTGGTTCCATGCTGGTGTGTCTACGGGTGTGCATTTGGAGTTTTAGGGCCTGGTTCCTCTGGTGTGTCTACGGGGTCATGTATGGATTTTTTGGCCGGGTTTTTCCTGCTGGGTGTCTAAGGTGTCATGTAGGGTGTTTGTATGGCCTGGTTCCAATGGGTGTCTAAGTGTCATGTATGGATGTTTTGGCCGGGTTTCCCCTGCTGGTGTGTCTACAGTGTCATGTATGGATGTTTTATGGCCTGGTTCCATGCGGGTGTGTCTACGGTGTGCATGTATGGATGTTTGTAGGGCCCCGGTTCCATGCTGGTGTGTCTGGTGTGCATGTATGGTGTTTGTATGGCCTGGTTCCATGCTGGGTGTCTGGGGGTTTGCATGTATGGATGTTTGTATGGTCTGGTTCCATGCTGGTGTGTTCGGTTGCTTTAGGATGTTTGTATGGCCTGGTTTATGCTGGTGTGTCTACGGGTGTCATGTTGGTGTTTGTATGGCTTGGGTTCCTGCTGGTGTCTAAGTGTGCAAGGATGTTTTTGGCTTGGTTCCATTGTGTGTACAGTGTAATGTATGGATGTTTGTAGGCCTGGTTCCACTGCCCCCTCGGGGGAGAGATATGGGGAAGTGTAAAATAAACCCAGTGAGGAGCAGGGGTGGGGGGCCCAAAAAAAGGGAAACTTTTCAACATTCATGGTCCCAGAATATTCAACACTTACGAAGAACAAAAAAGGCTGGAACAAGTGTAGAAGCCTTAAGAGGAAACTGGACAAATATCTTCCCCGGTGCCAGATCAACCAGGCTGTGATGGTTTTTTGGGGGAGTGGGCCCCAGCAGCAAGGCTTGGTTACCAAGCAAGCCCGACAGCCTGGCCCATGGCCGGGCCCCCAGTAGTGAAACTCTGGAAACTCTTAAAAGGGATATCAAAGGTATGTGGGTGGTGTGTTGTGTAGTGGGTGATGTATGGGTGTGTGTACCTATTTACCCCGGTGAACATAAGCAGCAGGTGTATGGGTCACTTTTCCCCCCTCAAAAACAGAGGGGAAAAGAGGGGGTGGAGGACGGCACTGCTGATCAAAAAACCCAAAGGAATTTTGATGAGCTGGGAGAGGAGACAAGGGAAGCAAGGATTTTGTAGTAGGAACACTTCAGTCTGTAGGGCCCAAGGTGGTAAATTCGTGATTATCCCACCACAAACACAGGAGGCCAAAGGGAAGGATGTAGAGTAATAGAGCGATGGTTGACACAGGCTGAATGGCCGAAGGGCTCTGGAGCAGGGCGGCTCTGTCATGGTGACTTCAACCACAAGGAAATCGATTGGGAGAACTTGGAACCACATGGGGCCAAGAAACATGGAGGGGTAAAGATGGAGGTGGTACTGGAAAACTTCATGTCCAACACTAAGGAAATACCGGGGAGGAGGGATGACCAGCGAGACTGGACCTAATATTCACCTTGATTGTGCAGATATTGAGGACATCACTATGAAAGACCCTTGGGGCCAGGATCATAGGGCTTAAGCTTGAATACGCAGTATTCAGGGGAAAAGGGGGAAAAAAGGGAAAGGGGTGGACGAAAGAAGCCAAACTCAAAAGGGAACTATGTAGGCATGAAGAACTTCCTGAACGGGGTTTAGTGGGACGAAACCGGGAAGTCAGTAAACGAGATGATGGAATATCAAAATATGAAGGGAAACTGGGGGAGGTTTGCCCAAGGGGAACAGGAAAATGAAAAGCCAGGATGAGCCTGTGGTTCACCCAAAAGGGGCAAAGCCCAAAAACCAATGTGCTAGGTAAAGGAAGAATATAAAAGGGAAAAGGGCCCCGAGGAAAAAAAGATTGAGCCAAAAATTGCACAGGTAAGAAGGAGGGTAACGACAATAGAAAAGCATACACAAAGCCAAATGCTCAAAAATGTTGACAGAAAAATCAGGAGGCCCGCGGCCTGATCAGGTAAAGGAAGAGAAGGAGGAGAGTCAAAAAACGACCCAAAAATTGGGGAACTCAACAAGATTCAAAAAATGTTCACAAAGGGCAGAAGGGACTCCGAAAACGGGCAGGTGGGGTACACCACCAGTGCTGGACACAATTCATGCAACCGGGGAAGAAGTGAAGGGCTGCTGGTGACTAGATACCTAAAAGGGCGTGGGGCCGGACAACATCTCCCCATGGGTCCTGAGGGGGAGCAGAGGCGCTATTTTCCCCTAACAAAAATATTCCATCTATCAAAACGGGGAATTACCTGGGTATGGAAGCAGCAAATGTATCCCAATTTTTTAAAAGGAGAGAGACATAAGCATAAACTACAGACCAGTGTCACTGACATGTATAGTATGAAAGGTCTGGAGAAGATTATCAGGTGGAGGTGGTGGGCACCTAAAAAGGAATGAGCTTATCAACGAGGAACACGGTTTCAGGGAGGGGAAATCCTGTGTCCAAACCTACGGGGAGTTCTATGACGGGGTGACAGCAGTAAGACAAGAGAGAGGGGGTAGGTAGATTGCATATTCTTGGACTGTAAGAAGGCGTTTGACACAGTTCCACACAAAATTATGCAAAGCGGGGAGGCCCACGGGATCGGAAAGGCCCCAGTGGATCATAAAAACCTGTCAGGAAGACAGCGGAGTCATGGTACGTGGCGAGGTGTCAGGGGGGCCTGTGACGAGGGGGGTTCCCCGGGGTCAGTCCTAGGCCCGGGCTGTTTCTGGTTTTCTGAGCGACATGGCGGAAGGAATAGACCCCAAAAGTGTCCTGTTTGCAGATGATGTAAAAGTTGATGAAAAATTCAGTCGGAAGAGGATCAGGCAGAACTAAGGGATCTGGACAGGCTGCAAGCCTGGTCAGCAAAACTCCAGTTCCCCACCAAGTGCAAAGTCATGAAGATTGGGGAAGGGCAAAGAACGGGCAATCAGTCGGGGGCCAGAGAAAAAAACCTCACCCCAGGAAAAGATCTTGGGTTGAGTATAACCCAGGAAGATCTCCTAGGCGCACATCCCAAATAACTGCTGCGCATAGGGGCGCCTAGAAATAAGAACGCTTTCCCAATCTTAATAAAATCGTTCGGCCCTTACCTTGTCTTAGGCCCATATTGGGTATGCGCCCAGTTTGGAACCAACACCTAGCTAAGCATGAAAGAAACTAGAAAATCAAGGTTTGCAACAAGAATAGTCCCGGAGCTAAGGGGTATGTCCTAGGGGAGGTTGGGGAAATCGCCTGACGACACTGGAAACAGGAAATGGGGGGACATGATAACGACATATAAAATATTGAGAGGAATTGAAAGGTGGACAGGCAGAATGTTCCAGAGAGGGGGACACAGCAACAAGGGGACACGTTGGAAGTTGAAGACTCAGATGAATCACGGGATGTTAGGAAGTATTTTTTACCACAGAGTGGTCGCGAAATGGAATAGTTTGGGAAACGATGTAGTTTAGGCAGGATCCATTCATAGCTTTAAGAAAAGGGATGATAAAACTCATGATGGGGTGACCCAGTAGCGACAGGAAGAGGAGGGACCAGGGCTGTGCTCGCCCCGCAACCACAACTGGTGAATCAGGGTCAAACCCAAGTTCTCCAGGTGCCTGTCTTACTGACATACCTCTTTCAATGGGGGTCATTAACAACCTTGTATAACGGCAGCGCAAGCGGGGCTGTGATCATTTTCTGGGACCTCCTCTTTTTTTGCAACTTTCAAGCTCCCGAAAGTGTGTTGATTAAAAACGGGGTCGAAACTATCGTTCAACCCCACAATCCCTCTTTGAAACAAAGCAAAAGGAGTAAATAAGTCAAGGATTGGGGAAAAATCATTGAAGGGGAAGTGACGTGCCCTTTAAGTCACATGCACCCCCCTACACAGGCTGCCTCTTACGGGCTTCTCTCCTGCAGGCTTCAACAGGACCGACAGGAAGACTGGTGTTCGTCCCCGGCTTTCCATTATATCGCTTCCAAAAAGACTACAGCTGTTTCCCCGTTACCTCACTCCTCCTACCCTACCATAACAGGATGGGGGGGAGTCCTCCCTCCCCTCCCCCCCATCTCCCCCCCCTCCCTCCACACCCTCCCCCCCAGCATCGGCAGGTGATCAACCGCCCCCCCCTGGCCAACCCCTCCTTGTTGCCCACCTTTCTCCCACCCCTCCCCCTTTCCCCCTTCGACCCCAGCAGCAGCCCCAAAATAACGCACTGCCAGCAGCAGCAGCAGTAACAGCATCAGCAGTGTGTTAATTACTTCTATTACATTCTGTAACTTACTTTATGTAAACCGCGTGGGTTCCCCACCCTACCCCATGTACTCACCTAATTGTACTCACCTAATTGTGGTTGCAGGGGTCGATCTAAACCTGCCCCCTCTTCTGTCCTCTGGGTCTCTCTCCCCTGCCCCATGAGCATCATACCTTGTCTTAAAACTTTTAGGGTTCCTGCCCCCACTATATCTTTTTTAGCCATTCCACTTCCGACCTCTGTGGCTGAAGAAATGTTTCCTGACATCCTTTGACTCATCTGGTTTTCAGTTTAAATTTGGCCCCTTGTTTGTTTCCCTCTCTGAAACAACCTGTCACTATCTACCTTGTCAATTCCCCCAGTATTTTGTTTTCCCGTTATCATGTCTCCTCTGACCCTTTTTTCCCTCCAGTGGGGGATTTTGGTGGACAGGATGGGGGGGAAATGGATAAATTACCACCTTTTCGGAGAAACAACCCCGTCAATTACTTACATTTTTTTGAAAATATTTCCCTCAATCTATTTACTGCTCTTGAAACATTATTATATATATATATATATATATATATATTTTTTATATATATATATATATATATTTTATATATATATAAATTTTTTTTTATTAACATGGGTTCCCCCACCAAGGCAGGGTGGCCTGAAAAAAAAAACTTTCATCATCATTCACTCCATCACTGTCTTGCCAGGGGGTGCCCCCCAGTTATAAAACTAAAACTTTTTAACACCCTGTCTTGGTAGACAAAAACCCCCCGGGAAAAGGTACTATCCCCCTGCCAGGTGACTGAAACAAAACCAAACTTTTCATGAGGGGGGGTTGCTGGTGTCTTTTTCTTCTCAAAACCCCGCTGGATAACAGGTATATCTTTTTCTTCTACTTACACTTTAGGTCACACTACACAGGCATGCACATGCATATATAAAACATACAAAATCTAGGTTTTTCTTCTTTTTCTTAATAGCTCTTGTTCTTTTATTTTCTCTTTGTCCAGGGGAAAAGGGAAAAAGGGGCCCTCCAAAAAGCCACGTGTGTATAAAAAAAAAAAAAACCCGGAGCAATGGGCTAAACCCCCTTCCCCCTGACACATTTAAAAAAAAGAAAGAAGAAAAACTTTATATATATATATATATATATATATATATATATATATATATATATATATATATTTTTTTTAAAAATTTTTTGCTTTTTTTCATTGGGAGTTTTTTCCCCTGGGTTCAAATTGGGGAAACCCCCCCGGGTTTGGTGGTATAAATAAATTGCCCCAGCAATATTTTTTTCCTTTTTTGGAACCCCGTGACTTAACGAGGGCCCCCCTTTAGCTTGCACCTTTTTATTTGAAAGTTCACATTATCCATCCTATTTTTTTCACGTTTGTGACTGACTTTTAAGGATAAGTGACATCCACTGACCCTAAAAAGTCCTTCACGTTACCTTATTTTTTAAAATTGAGGGGTTAATTTTTTGCCCCCCGGTTTTTCCCCCTTTATTTCCATAGTTTTCTCATAACTGAGTCTTAAAAAATTTGACCTCATTGAACAGGGAAATTTTTTTTCCCCCTACTTACTGTTTATATCACCTTGGAGATTGATGGGCCCCTCAATAAAATGTCACTTACAAATTCTAGCATATCCTGCAAAGTATGATATATTGCTCTGATTTTTTTGTCTATTATGAGAATAACGAGAAGGATGGGGAATTTCCTTTGGGGACCCCTTTTTGTCACCGGAACCTGACTCTGCTCAGTGTTGGTAGAACAGTTTGGAACAATTTTTTGGGTTTTGGGTTATTTTAACGGGAAAGTGTTGGTGTTCTGTTCGGGTTACTTTTTCTGGTTAGTGTTGACGGGATTTTAAAACCCAAAATTTTGGCCCCTAGTTGTCAGAAAAATACTAAATACTGCAATATACTATTGTCTGTTCCGTGATCACTGCTGCATAAAAATTTTTATATATATATATATATATATATATATATATATATATATATATATATATAAATATATATTTTTTTTTTTTTTCCCTTGATTGTTGATATAGTGATGGTGCTACTTTTATTTTAGTGAGGGTCTTTTGCAGTAAAATTTAGGTGCTACATTGCAGTATAGTGAGGGGGGCTACATTGCAATAAAATGAGGGTTTCTAAAATTTTCAGTAAAATTTAGGGTGCTACTTTTTCAGTATAGTGAGGTTTTTCATTGCATTTGGGGATGGTGCTACATTGCAGTATAGTGAGGGTGCTACATTGCAGTATAGTAGGGTGCTACATTGCAGTATAGTGAGGGTGCTACATTGCAGTATAGTGGGGGGTGCTACATTGCAGTATAGTGGGGTGCTACATTGCAGTAAAAGTAAAAGGGGCTACATTGCAGTAAAAGTGGGGGTGCTTTGCAGATAGTGGGGGGGCTACATTGCAGTATAGTGGGGGCTACATTGCAGTATAGTGATGGTGCTACTTTTTCAGTATGGGTGGTGCTACATTCCCCGTATAGTGATGGTGCTACATTGCAGTATAGTGATGGTGGTACATTGCAGTATATTTTGGTGGTACATTGCAGTATAGTGATGGTGCTACATTGCAGTATAGTGATGGTGCTACTTTTAGAAAATGATGGTCTACATTGATATAGTGATGGTGCTACATTCGTATAGTGATGGTGCTACATTGTAGTATAGTGATGGTGCTACATTGCAGTATGGGTGATACACTTTTTTTAAAATTAAAAAGATTTTTCTTTGGGGTTTGAGGGGTGCTTTTTTAAATTTTTAGTAAAGGGTTTCCCCCCGAAAGTGTTTTGGTTTCTTTTTCGTATAGTGGGGGTTTCCCCCCCTTGCGGGGATAGTGATGGTGCTACATTGTAGTATAGTGATGGTGCTAAAATTGCAGAAAAATTGATGATGCTACATTGCAGAAAAATTGATGGTGCTACATTGCAGTATAGTGATGGTGCTACACTGCAGTATGGGGGTGGTTTATTTT
Organism: Cherax destructor; assembly: GCA_009830355.1. Lineage (NCBI taxonomy): Eukaryota > Metazoa > Arthropoda > Malacostraca > Decapoda > Parastacidae > Cherax > Cherax destructor. Next base: position 4,284 of record WNWK01047599.1, on the reverse strand, counting down.
TGCAGTATAGTGATGGTCACATTTTAAAAAAGTATGTATTTATGTATTTGTCAGTAAAAAATACCCCCAAATTTGGGGAAGCATTTAATACCCCCTTTGGGGTATGGGATCAAAATTAACGCTGGACTAACCTTTGAAAAAAGAACAATAAAAAGGTAATAATGGTGTTGAGGGGGGGAAGGGGGACCTTTTTCGGCTTTAACACACTTGGGTTTCAACGGTTTTTGGCCAAAAGTAACCAACCACTCAACACATTAAACCCCTTTTAATGGGGAAGGTGGCATGGGGGGCATCGAAAATTTTCACCAGATATAATAATAACAGCAACAAGGTATACAGGTACATCCTTTAAAAATTTTAAGGCGAACCCATGTTGTCATAAAAATACAATTAATTCACATGCTTTTTTAAAAAAAGTTTTTTTTTATATTTTATTACTTAGTACAAAAAAAAAGTGAACTTTTAACAACTTGACGATGATGGGGGAACCGAGGTCTACGGCAAGTGCAAAAATTTTAAGGTCATGGACACAACTCCCAAAAGGTTGTACACTATCGTCTTGCTTTTTTCCGTATAAACACTGACATTTTCGTTACGTATAACTAGAATCTCCTGTGAATGGGGGAAAATTTTTATTCAGAAGATAAAATCTATAGTTAAATAAAGGGTTTTTATTTTTATTATTTTATATTCCCAAACAAGCGATTAGATTAAAAAAACCACAAGGGGGGTCGAATGATAGCATAGGCCTTTCGTGTTGCAATCAACACATCAGGAGTTTGCAGTGTTGCAGAAATGAGTAGGAAGTCCAGGCGATTTTTTGGGGGGAACCCCCTTTTACCCCGAATAACGGGGATTTTCCCAAAAACCAAATGCCAGATGCTAGATAATGAAAAGGGGGATTTTTAACACAGTAGTAACACAGTCCAGTCCAAAAAACAATTACTATGTACTAATGACCTCCCGGGCCTAACATTGGGGATGTCAATTATCACAAATATGTCAATAGATTTAAAAATTTTTCCCAATTGGGATTTTAAAAAACATTTTTTTTTTGGCCAAAATTTTTTTTTAAAATTTTCCCCACTATTTTAAAAAAAAAAGGATTTTAGGGCCCAAATCCCCTTGAACAAGGGGGGGACGTACCAAAATTTATCTATTGTATCTAACAAACAGAAGGCAAACCCCAAACCCTCTTTAGCAGACCTAAAAAATTTTTGTTAACCCCAAAAATTTATATAGATTTCGGCTTGGGTTTTAAACTTTACCCTCAGTTTTAAAAAAAATTGAACAATAAAAGGGGGTTTTTTTTTTAATTTTGTTATATAATTGCCCTTCAAAATTTTTTTTTTTTTCCAAAAAAGAGGAAAAAGGGGCCCGGTTTTGGTTTTCCCCTTTGTTGACTTTTTTCTATTAAATAAGTGTTGTGTTAAGCAAACATCAAGGGTTTTTAATCTTTCCCTGAGTTAAGTTGCAGCTATTACAACTAACCCCGAAAACAATAACATTGTTGGGGAATTCTTTATCAAAATTCTTTGAACTGTCCTAATTCTTAAACTTTTTAATTTTAAATTCTCTTTCAAGGTGGAAAAAGCACATTCTTAATTTAGGTTATCCCAGGTTCAGTTCTATAAGTTTTTTTTTTACTTTTAAGGGGAAAACAGTTACTAGAAAGTCCTTGGGGGACTGCAGTTTTTGTAACAGTGTCAGGTTTTCCCAATTTCCTAAACTCCGGATGAACACTCTATTGGCTCTCAGAAACCCGGGGGTTTACCAATGAAGGTGGTGGTGGGGGCTTTTCAAGGACATTCACTAAGGTTGGCCAACATTTACACAGCGGATAAAAAAAAAATTACCGATTTCCTTCTCCTGCAACCATTTTTTTTGATTCGTTGTTAGTTTTGTTGAACAAACATCCCCCCTCAACCGTTGTCTGTTTCACACGATCTGTCAATATTCCCCCGTGAATTCCCTTCAACCTTTCCCCCCTACACTGACTACAGAACCCACAGTGGATTCCCATTTTAAACCCTTTCCCCAATTTTCCGGCTCCCCAACCCCAGTGGATTCCATTGAACCTTTCCCCAGTACACTGACTACAGAACCCAATGGATTCCACTTCGAACCTTTCCCCATTTTGGCTACAGAACCGGTGGCAACAACAACGATCGGGGAAAAAAAACTTGTCTTCCCCTTTAAAAATCTGTTGGGTTCCTGAGCAACTTTAGCCTTTTGCAGGATTTCAATTAGACAGGGGTTTTGGGGCACACTGGGCAGCAGTATGTTAAAAAGCCAGGTAACTATCATTTTATATTCTATTAGCAGACTGTTTCTTAACCCAAAAAAAATTGCTTGGTTGGCCCCCCTTCCCCCTTTCCCCCTGTCCCCCCGGGGGAAAATTCCCGAAAAATTTTGGGAAACAATTATTTTGGTTTTGGTTGGCAGTGGGGTGGGGGAAAGGTTTTTGGGGGAAAACCCTTTTGGGGTTCTGTGGGGGCAGTGTACTGGGGGGTTCAGGAAAAAAACCCCTTTGGGTTCTGTGGGGAGTGTACTTTTGGGGGAAAGGGGTTAAAGTGGAAAATTACTGTGGGGGATCGTGGCGACAACGGTTAGTGTGCATGTTTGTTCAAAAAACAACAACGAATCGGGAAAAAAAAGGTTGGGAAAAAAACAAAAGTATTTTTATCCGCTTTTTTTGGGCCCAAACCCCAGGGGTGTCAAAAAAAGGGGGCCCTCACCCCAATCATGGAAAAAATGGCTTTTGACCCTTTTTACCGGGAAAAAAGGCCCCTTTTGACCCCTTTAAAAACTGCAGTCCCCAAGGGAAATCTTTCCCGCGCAAAAAAATTTAACCCCCGGCCCAAAAACCCCTTTAAAATATTGTTTTTCCCCTTCTTTAAAATTTAAATACAAATAGTTTGGGAATTAAAGAATTTTTTTGTTTCCCCCAACAATGTTAGCTGTGTTTCAGGGTTTTTAAAAACACGCAACTTTTTGGGGTTTTGGAAAATTAAAATTTAGGTAGCAAAAACTTAAATAGCAACCCAAACAAAATGGGGGGGAGGTCCGGGGTTCCTTTTCCCCTTGGCTAAAAAAAGAAGCGGAATTTTAACAAATATTCAATAAAAATTTTTTTTTGGGGGGCTAATTTTTTCTTTTAAAAGGAATTACATAAAACCCCCAAAAAAAAATTTATAAAAATCTTTGGGCTGTCATCAATATCTTGGGTCTCTAAAACGGGGGTTTTCTTTTTGTTAGATAAAAATAAAAAACTAGGCGCCCCCTTTTTTCAAGGGGTTTGGGCCCCCAGATCCATTTTTTTAATATGTGGAAAATTTTCCCTAAAAAAATTAGAAGCTAAAAAACTTTTTTTAAAGTTTCCAAAAACATTTGAATCTATTGACTTTTGTAATTGACATAAAATGGGTGGGTGGTAATAATGTAACATGGCTGGCGTGTTTTTTGTGTTAATATGCTGCTTTTAGCATCTGGTTTTGGTCTTGCGTTCCCCGTTATTCTGGATCGAATTACCCAAAAAATCCCTTTTTTCTCTTTTGCCTGCAAACCTGATGTGTTGTTTGAACACAGGCTGTTATCATTCATTTTTTGTGGTTATTTTGAATCTAATCGCTTTTTTTGCATTTGTAAAATAAAAATAAAAAAATTTAAATATAGTTTTTATCTTCGATAAAAAATTTTCCTCATTCAAAATTCTGTTATACTAACAAAAAATGTCAGTTTTTATCGGGAAAAAAGCAAGCGGTGAAACCTTTTGTAGTTGTGCCCATGACCATTGGGTGTTGCACTTGCCTTTCCCTTGGGTTTCTCATCTCGAACACTGTTGGCATTTTTTGTCTAATTTCAAATTAAAAAAAGCTTTATTAAATAAACATGTAAATTAATTTTTTTTCTTAGAAACAAAAACCTTCAAAATATATCCCCAAATGTATCCCTTTTTGCTAAGTTTTTTTTCGGGTGCTATGCCCCCCCATGCCATGTAACACGGGTTTAAATGTGTTGGTGGTTTTCTTGGTCCAACCATTTGAACCTATGTTTTTTAACGCAAGTGCTTTTTTCCCCCTAACCCTTTTTTCTGTTTTTTTTTTTGAAAAAGGTTTGTCCAGCGTTAATTTTTATCCCATACTCAAAGGGGAAATGCCCACACTAGTGTTTTTCCTAAAATCACTGCAAATAAATTTTAACAAGTAGCACCATCACTTTCGTGGGGACCATCACTAGCTGTAGCACCATTTTCCTTCTGTGTGCACCTCACTATTATTTTCA